>CM056059.1:255895586-256013648 GCA_029574335.1 Rana kukunoris | reverse complement strand
GGGTAAGTGGCAGTGGATTGTCAGAAGGGCAGTGGATGGTCAGTGGTCAATTGTCAGTGGCATGGGATGGTGTCAGTAGGGCAGTGATGGGTCAGTAGGCATGGACGGTGTCAGTGGCAGAGATGGTGTCATGGGGCAGTGGACAGTTCAGTTCAGTGGATGGTGGTCATGGCAGTGGACAGTGGTCAGTGGGGCAGTGGAGTGGTCAGTGGTGTCAGTCATGGACTTTGTAAGTAAGCAGTGGACAGTGTCATGGGGCAGAGAACATGTCAGTGGGGCAGAAGGATGGTGTTAGTGGGGCAGTGGACGGTGTCAGTGGGCAGAGATGTGTCAGTGGGGCAGTGGATGTGTCAGTGGAAGTGGACTCTGTCATGTTGCATTGACTCTTCAGTGGGCAGTGGATGTGTAGGTAGAACAGTGGATGGTGTCAGTGGGGCAGTAGATGGTGTCAGGGACATGATGGTGTCAGTAGGCAGTGGATGGTGTCAGTGGGGGCAGAGTAACGGTGTCAGTTTGGACAGTGTGTGTGTAGTAGAACAGTGAATGGTGTCAGTGGGCAGAGGACAGTGTCAGTGGAGCAGTGACGGTGTCATAGGGCAGTGGATGGTGTTAGTGGGGCAGAGGACGGTGTCAGTGGGCAGAGGACAGTGTCATGGGGCAGTGGACAGTGTCATTGGGGCAGAGGATGGCGTCAGTGGGCACAGAATGGTGCCAGTGGGGCAGAGGAAGGAGCCAGTGGGGCAGAAGACGGTTCAGTGGGGCAGTGGACGGTGTCAGTGGGCAGTGGACGGTGTCAGTAGGGCAGTGGATGGTGTCAGTGGGCAGTGATGTGTCAGTGTGGCAGAGGACGGTGTCAATGGACAGTGGACGTGTCAATGGGCAGTGGAAGGGTGTCAGTAAGGCATTGGACGGTGTCAGTGGGGCAGTGGAACGGTGTCAGAAGGGCAGGGATGGTGTCAGTGGGCAGAGGATGGTGTCAGTGGGGCAGTGGATGGTGTCAGTAGGGCAGTGGATGGTGTCAGTAGGGCAGTGGACGGTGTCAGTGGGCAGAGGATGGTGTCAGTGGGCAGTGGACAGTGTCATGGTGGCAGTGGATGGTGTCAGTGGGGCAGTGGACAGTGGTCAGTGGGGCAGTGGACGGTGTCAGTGGGCAGTGGACTTTGTAAGTAGAGCAGTGGACAGTGTCAGTGGGGCAGAGGACAGTGTCAGTGGGCAGAGGATGGTGTCAGTGGGGCAGTGGACGGTGTTCAGTGGGGGCAGATGATGGTGTCAGTGGGGCAGTGGAGGTGTCAGTGGGGGAAGGTGGACTCTGTCAGTGGGGCAGTGGTCTCTGTCAGTGGGGCAGTGGAGGTGTAGGTAGAACAGTGGATGGTGTCAGTGGGGCTGGGGATGGTGTCAGTGGGAGCAGTGGACGGTGGTCAGTAGGGCAGTGGATGGTGTAGTGGGGCAGAGGGGACGGATGTGTCAGTGGGGCAGTGGACTCTGTCAGTGGGGCAGTGGACTCTGTCACCAGTGGGGCAGTGGATGTGTCAGTGGGGCAGTGGGACGGTGTCAGTAAGGCAGTGGACGGTGTCAGTGGGGCAGTGGACGGTGTCAGTGGGCAGTGGATGGTGTCAGTGGGGCAGAGGATGGTGTCAGTGGGGCAGTGGATGGTGTCAGTAGGGCAGTGGACGGTTGCCAGTGGGGAGGAGGACGGTGTCAGTGGGGCAGTGGACGGTGTCAGTGGGGCAAAGGATGGTGTCAGTGGGGCAGTGGACGGGTCTTGTCAGTGGGACAGTGGTGTGTACAGTTAGAACAGTGAATGGTGTCAGTGGGGCAGAGGACAGTGGTCAGTGTGGAGCAGTGGACGGTGTCAGTAGGGCAGTGGATGTGTCAGTGGGGCAGAGGATGGTGTCAGTGGGGCAGAGGACAGTGTCAGTGGGGCAGTGGACAGTTGTCATTGGGGCAGAGGAGGCGTCAGTGGGGCAGTGGATGGTGTCAGTGGGGCAGAAGACGGTGTCAGTGGGGCAGTGGATGGTGTCAGTGGGGCAGTGGACGGTGTCAGTAGGGCAGTGGATGGTGTCAGTGGGGCAGTGGACGGTGTCAATGGGACAGTGGACGGTGTCAATGGGGCAGTGGAGGGTGTCAGTAAGGCAGTGGATGGTGTCAGTGGGGCAGTGGATGGTGTCAGAAGGGCAGTGGATGGTGTCAGTGGGGCAGAGGATGGTGTCAGTGGGCAGAGGATGGTGTCAGTAGGGCAGTGGACTGTGTCAGTGGGGCAGTGGACTCTGTCAGTGGGGCAGTGGATGTGTAGTTAGGGCAGTGGATGGTGTCAGTGGGGCAGTAGATGGTGTCAGTGGAAGCAGTGGACGGTGTCAGTAGGGCAGTGGATGGTGTCAGTGGGGCAGAGGACGGTGTCAGTGGAAAGTGGTGTGTCAGTAGAAAGTGAAATGGTGTCAGTTGGGGCAGAGGACAGTGTCAGTGGAGCAGTGGACGGTGTCAGTAGGGCAGTGGATGGTGTTAGGTGGGGCAGAGGACGGTGTCAGTGGGCAGAGGACGGTGTCAGTGGGGCAGTGGGACAGTGTCATTGGGGCAGAGTGGATGGCGTCAGTGGGGCAGAGGATGGTGCCAGTGGGGCAGAGGATGGTGCCAGTGGGGCAGAAAAGAGACGGTCGTCAGTGGGGCATGGACGGTGGTGTCAGTGGGGCAGTGGACGGTGTCAGTAGGGCAGTGGATGGTGTCAGTGGGGCAGTGGGATGGTGTCAGTGGGGCAGTGGACGGTGTCAATGGGACAGTGGACGGTGTCAATGGGGCAGTGGACGGTGTCAGTAAGGCAGTGGACGGTGTCAGTGGGGCAGTGGACGGTGTCAGAAGGGCAGTGGATGGTGTCAGTGGGGGCAGTGGATGGGTGTCAGTAGGGGCAGTGGATGGTGTCAGTAGGGCAGTGGACGGGTGTCAGTGGGGCAGAGGATGGTGTCAGTGGGGCAGTGGACAGTGTCAGTGTGGCAGTGGATGGTGTCAGTGGGGCAGTGGACAGTGGTCAGTGGGGCAGTGGACGGTGTCAGTGGGGCAGTGGACTTTGTAAGTAGAGCAGTGGACAGTGTCAGTGGGGCAGAGGACAGTGTCAGTGGGGCAGTGGATGTGTAGGTAGAACAGTGGATGGTGTCAGTGGGGCAGTAGATGGTGTCAGTGGAGCAGTGGACGGTGTCAGTAGGGCAGTGGATGGTGTCAGTGGGGCAGAGGACGGTGTCAGTGGGGCAGTGGACTCTGTCAGTGGGGCAGTGGACTCTGTCAGTGGGGCAGTGGATGTGTCAGTGGGGCAGTGGACGGTGTCAGTAAGGCAGTGGACGGTGTCAGTGGGGCAGTGGACGGTGTCAGAAGGGCAGTGGATGGTGTCAGTGGGGCAGAGGATGGTGTCAGTGGGGCAGTGGATGGTGTCAGTAGGGCAGTGGACGGTGCCAGTGGGGCAGAGGACGGTGTCAGTGGGGCAGTGGACGGTGTCAGTGGGGCAAAGGATGGTGTCAGTGGGGCAGTGGACGGTGTCAGTGGGACAGTGGTGTGTCAGTAGAACAGTGAATGGTGTCAGCGGGGCAGAGGACAGTGTCAGTGGAGCAGTGGACGGTGTCAGTAGGGCAGTGGATGGTGTCAGTGGGGCAGAGGATGGTGTCAGTGGGGCAGAGGACAGTGTCAGTGGGGCAGTGGACAGTGTCATTGGGGCAGAGGATGGCGTCAGTGGGGCAGAGGATGGTGCCAGTGGGGCAGAAGACGGTGTCAGTGGGGCAGTGGACGGTGTCAGTGGGGCAGTGGACGGTGTCAGTAGGGCAGTGGATGGTGTCAGTGGGGCAGTGGACGGTGTCAATGGGACAGTGGACGGTGTCAATGGGGCAGTGGAGGGTGTCAGTAAGGCAGTGGACAGTGTCAGTGGGGCAGTGGACAGTGTCATTGGGGCAGAGGATGGCGTCAGTGGGGCAGAGGATGGTGCCAGTGGGGCAGAGGATGGTGCCAGTGGGGAAGTGGACTCTGTCAGTGGGGCAGTGGACTCTGTCAGTGGGGCAGTGGATGTGTAGGTAGAACAGTGGATGGTGTCAGTGGGGCAGTAGATGGTGTCAGTGGAGCAGTGGATGGTGTCAGTAGGGCAGTGGATGGTGTCAGTGGGGCAGAGGACGGTGTCAGTGGGACAGTGGTGTGTTAGTAGAACAGTGAATGGTGTCAGTGGGGCAGAGGACAGTGTCAGTGGAGCAGTGGACGGTGTCAGTAGGGCAGTGGATGGTGTTAGTGGGGCAGAGGACGGTGTCAGTGGGGCAGAGGACAGTGTCAGTGGGGCAGTGGACAGTGTCATTGGGGCAGAGGATGGCGTCAGTGGGGCAGAGGATGGTGCCAGTGGGGCAGAAGACGGTGTCAGTGGGGCAGTGGACGGTGTCAGTGGGGCAGTGGACGGTGTCAGTAGGGCAGTGGATGGTGTCAGTGGGGCAGTGGATGGTGTCAGTGGGGCAGAGGACGGTGTCAATGGGACAGTGGACGGTGTCAATGGGGCAGTGGACGGTGTCAGTAAGGCAGTGGACGGTGTCAGTGGGGCAGTGGACGGTGTCAGAAGGGCAGTGGATGGTGTCAGTGGGGCAGTGGATGGTGTCAGTAGGGCAGTGGATGGTGTCAGTAGGGCAGTGGACGGTGTCAGTGGGGCAGAGGATGGTGTCAGTGGGGCAGTGGACAGTGTCAGTGTGGCAGTGGATGGTGTCAGTGGGGCAGTGGACAGTGGTCAGTGGGGCAGTGGACGGTGTCAGTGGGGCAGTGGACTTTGTAAGTAGAGCAGTGGACAGTGTCAGTGGGGCAGAGGACAGTGTCAGTGGGGCAGAGGATGGTGTCAGTGGGGCAGTGGACGGTGTCAGTGGGGCAGAGGATGGTGTCAGTGGGGCAGTGGATGGTGTCAGTGGGGAAGTGGACTCTGTCAGTGGGGCAGTGGACTCTGTCAGTGGGGCAGTGGATGTGTAGGTAGAACAGTGGATGGTGTCAGTGGGGCAGTAGATGGTGTCAGTGGAGCAGTGGACGGTGTCAGTAGGGCAGTGGATGGTGTCAGTGGGGCAGAGGATGTGTCAGTGGGGCAGTGGACTCTGTCAGTGGGGCAGTGGACTCTGTCAGTGGGGCAGTGGATGTGTCAGTGGGGCAGTGGATGGTGTCAGTAAGGCAGTGGACGGTGTCAGTGGGTCAGTGGACGGTGTCAGAAGGGCAGTGGATGGTGTCAGTGGGGCAGAGGATGGTGTCAGTGGGGCAGTGGATGGTGTCAGTAGGGCAGTGGTCGGTGCCAGTGGGGCAGAGGACGGTGTCAGTGGGGCAGTGGACGGTGTCAGTGGGGCAAAGGATGGTGTCAGTGGGGCAGTGGACGGTGTCAGTGGGACAGTGGTGTGTCAGTAGAACAGTGAATGGTGTCAGTGGGGCAGAGGACAGTGTCAGTGGAGCAGTGGACGGTATCAGTAGGGCAGTGGATGGTGTTAGTGGGGCAGAGGACGGTGTCAGTGGGGCAGAGGACAGTGTCAGTGGGGCAGTGGACAGTGTCATTGGGGCAGAGGATGTGGCGGAAGTGGGGCGTGGGGGCAGGATGGTGCCAGTGGGGCAGAGGATGGTGCCAGTGGGGCAGAGGATGGTGCCAGTGGGGCAGAAGACGGTGTCAGTGGGGCAGTGGACGGTGTCAGTGGGGCAGTGGACGGTGTCAGTAGGGCAGTGGATGGTGTCAGTGGGGCAGTGGATGGTGTCAGTGGGGCAGAGGACGGTGTCAATGGGACAGTGGACGGTGTCAATGGGGCAGTGGAGGGTGTCAGTAAGGCAGTGGACGGTGTCAGTGGGGCAGTGGACGGTGTCAGAAGGGCAGTGGATGGTGTCAGTGGGGCAGTGGACAGTGTCAGTGGGGCAGTGGACAGTGTCAGTGGGGCAGTGGACTGTGTAAGTAGAGCAGTGGACTCTGTCAGTGGGGCAGAGGATGGTGTCAGTGGGGCAGAGGATGGTGTCAGTGGGGCAGTGGATGGTGTCAGTGGGGCAGAGGACGGTGTCAGTGGGGCAGAGGACAGTGTCAGTTGGGCAGTGGTGTGTAGGTAGATCAGTGGATGGTGTCAGTGGGGCAGTAGATGGTGTCAGTGGAGCAGTGGATGGTGTCAGTAGGGCAGTGGATGGTGTCAGTGGGGCAGAGGACGGTGTCAGTGGGGCAGTGGACAATGTCAGTGGGGCAGAGGACGGTGTCAGTGGGGCAGAGGACGGTGTCAGTGGGGCAGAGGACGGTGTCTGTGGGGCAGTGGACAGTGTCAGTGGGGCAGAGGACGGTGTCTGGGGCAGAGGACAGTGTCATAGGGGCAGAGGACGGTGTCAGTGGGGCAGAGGACGGTGTCAGTGGGGCGAAGGACGGTGTCAGTGGGGCAGAGGACGGTGTCAATGGGGCAGTGGACGGTGTCAATGGGGCAGTGGACGGTGTCAGTAAGGCAGTGGACGGTGTCAGTGGGGCAGTGGACGGTGTCAGAAGGGCAGGGCAGTGGGGCAGAGGATGGTGTCAGTAGTCAGTGGGGCAGAGGATGGTGTCAGGCAGTGGATGGTGCCAGTGGACGGTGCCAGTGGGGCAGAGGACGGTGTCTGTGGGGCAGTGGACGGTGTCAGTGGGGCAAAGGATGGTGTCAGTGGGGCAGTGGACGGTGTCAGTGGGACAGTGGTGTGTTAGTAGAACAGTGAATGGTGTCAGTGGGGCAGAGGACAGTGTCAGTGGAGCAGTGGACGGTGTCAGTAGGGCAGTGGATGGTGTTAGTGGGCAGAGGACAGTGTCAGTGGGGCAGAGGACAGTGTCAGTGGGGCAGTGGACAGTGTCATTGGGGAAGAGGATGGCGTCAGTGGGGCAGAGGATGGTGCCAGTGGGGCAGAGGATGGTGCCAGTGGGGCAGAAGACGGTGTCAGTGGGGCAGTGGACGGTGTCAGTGGGGCAGTGGACGGTGTCAGTAGGGCAGTGGATGGTGTCACGGATGGTGTCAGTGGGGCAGAGGATGGTGTCAATGGGACAGTGGACGGTGTCAATGGGGCAGAGGACGGTGTCAGTGGGGCAGAGGACGGTGTCAATGGGGCAGAGGACGGTGTCAGTGGGGCAGTGGACGGTGTCAGAAGGGCAGTGGATGGTGTCAGTGGGGCAGAGGATGGTGTCAGTGGGGCAGTGGATGGTGTCAGTAGGGCAGTGGATGGTGTCAGTAGGGCAGTGGACGGTGTCAGTGGGGCAGAGGATGGTGTCAGTGGGGCAGTGGACAGTGTCAGTGTGGCAGTGGATGGTGTCAGTGGGGCAGTGGACAGTGGTCAGTGGGGCAGTGGACGGTGTCAGTGGGGCAGTGGACTTTGTAAGTAGAGCAGTGGACAGTGTCAGTGGGGCAGAGGACAGTGTCAGTGGGGCAGAGGATGGTGTCAGTGGGGCAGTGGACGGTGTCAGTGGGGCAGAGGATGGTGTCAGTGGGGCAGTGGATGGTGTCAGTGGGGAAGTGGACTCTGTCAGTGGGGCAGTGGACTCTGTCAGTGGGGCAGTGGACTCTGTCAGTGGGGCAGTGGATGTGTAGGTAGAACAGTGGATGGTGTCAGTGGGGCAGTAGATGGTGTCAGTGGAGCAGTGGACGGTGTCAGTAGGTTAGTGGATGGTGTCAGTAGGGCAGTGGATGGTGTCAGTAGGGCAGTGGACGGTGTCAGTGGGGCAGAGGATGGTGTCAGTGGGGCAGAGGATGGTGTCAGTGGGGCAGTGGACAGTGTCAGTGTGGCAGTGGATGGTGTCAGTGGGGCAGTGGACAGTGGTCAGTGGGGCAGTGGACGGTGTCAGTGGGGCAGTGGACTTTGTAAGTAGAGCAGTGGACAGTGTCAGTGGGGCAGAGGACAGTGTCAGTGGGGCAGAGGATGGTGTCAGTGGGGCAGTGGACGGTGTCAGTGGGGCAGTGGACGGTGTCAGTGGGGCAGTGGATGGTGTCAGTGGGGAAGTGGACTCTGTCAGTGGGGCAGTGGACTCTGTCAGTGGGGCAGTGGATGTGTAGGTAGAACAGTGGATGGTGTCAGTGGGGCAGTAGATGGTGTCAGTGGAGCAGTGGACGGTGTCAGTAGGGCAGTGGACGGTGTCAGTGGGGCAGAGGACAGTGTCAGTGGGGCAGTGGAAAGTGTCATTGGGGCGGAGGATGGCGTCAGTGGGGCAGAGGATGGTGCCAGTGGGGCAGAGGATGGTGCCAGTGGGGCAGAAGACGGTGTCAGTGGGGCAGTGGACAGTGTCAGTGGGGCAGTGGACGGTGTCAGTAGGGCAGTGGATGGTGTCAGTGGGGCAGTGGATGGTGTCAGTGGGGCAGAGGACGGTGTCAATGGGACAGTGGACGGTGTCAATGGGGCAGTGGACGGTGTCAGTAAGGCAGTGGACGGTGTCAGTGGGGCAGTGGACGGTGTCAGAAGGGCAGTGGATGGTGTCAGTGGGGCTGAGGAGGGTGTCAGTTGGGCAGTGGACGATGTCAAAGGGCAGTGGACGGTGTCAGTGGGGCACAGGACAGTGTCAGTGGGGCAAAGGATTGTGTCAGTGGGGCAGTGGATGGTGTCAATGGGACAGTGGTGTGTCAGTGGAGCAGTGGATGGTGTCAGTGGAGCAGTGGATGGTGTCAGTAGGGCAGTGGACGGTGTCAGTGGGGCAGAGGACGGTGTCAGTGGGGCAGTGGATGCTGTCAGTGGGGCAGTGGACAGTGTCAGTGGGGCAGAAGATGGTGTCAGTAGGGCAGTGGACAGTGTCAGTGGGGCAGAGGACGGTGTCAGTGGGGCAGTGGACACTGTCAGTGGGGCAGTGGACGGTGTCAGTGGGGCAGAAGATGGTGTCAGTAGGGCAGTGGACAGTGTCAGTGGGGCAGAGGACGGCGTCAGTGGGGCAGTGGACGCTGTCAGTGGGGCAGTGGACGGTGTCAGTGGGGCAGAAGATGGTGTCAGTGGATGGTGTCAGTGGGGCAGTGGACATTGTCAGTGGTGCAGTGGACATTGTCAGTGGGGCAGTGGACGGTGTCAGTAGAGCAGTGGACGGTGCCAGTGGGGCAGAGGATGGTGTCAGTGGGGCAGAGGATGGTGTCAGTGGGGCAGTGGATGGTGTCAGTGGGGCAGTGGACGGTGTCAGTGGGGCAAAGGATGGTGTCAGTGGGGCAGTGGACGGTGTCAGTGGGACAGTGGTGTGTCAGTAGAACAGTGGATGGTGTCAGTGGGGCAGAGGACAGTGTCAGTGGAGCAGTGGACGGTGTCAGTAGGGCAGTGGATGGTTTTAGTGGGGCAGAGGACGGTGTCAGTGGGGCAGTGGACAGTGTCAGTGGGGCAGTGGACGGTGTCAGTGGGGCAGTGGACGGTGTCAGTGGGGCAGTGGATGGTGTCAGTGGGGCAGTGGACGGTGTCAGTGGGGCAGTGGACGGTGTCAGTGGGGCAGAGGACGGTGTCAGTGGGGCAGTGGACGATGTCAGTGGGGCAGTGGACGATGTCAGTGGGCCGAAGACAGGGATGGTCAGTGGGGATGTGGACAGTGTCTCAGTGGGGCAAAGTGGAATGGTATCAGTAGAGCAGTGGTGGACGGTGTCAGTGGGGCAGTGGAGTTGTGTGTCAGTGGGGCAGTGGACAGTCAGGGATGGTGTCAGTGGGGGACAGTCGGACGATGTCAAAGTGGGGCAGTGGATGGTGGTCAGGGGCAGAGGATGGTGATCCTCAGTGGGGAAAGGATGGTGTCAGTGGGGCAGTGGACGGTGTCAGTGGGGCAGTGGACGGTGTCAGTGGGACAGTGGTATGTCAGTAGAACAGTGGATGGTGTCAGTGGGGCAGAGGATGGTGTCCGGTGGAGCAGTGGTCGGGTATCAGTAGGGCAGTGGACGGTGTCAGTGGGGCAGAGGACAGTGTCAGTGGGCGCAGTGGAACGGTGTTCAGTGTGGCAGTGGATGGTGTCAGTGGGGCCAGTGGACAGTGTCAGTGGGGCAGTGGACGGTGTCAGTGGGGCAGTGGACTGTGTCAGTAGAGCAGTGGACAGTGTCAGTGGGGCAGAGGACGGTGTCAGTGGGGCAGAGGATGGTGTCAGTGGGGCAGTAGACGGTGTCAGTGGGGCAGAGGATGGTGTCAGTGGGGCAGTGGATGGTGTCAGTGGGGAAGTGGACTCTGTCAGTGGGGCAGTAGACTCTGTCAGTGGGGCAGTGGATGTGTCAGTTGGGCAGAGGATGATGTTAGTGGGGCAGTGGATGGTGTCAGTGGGGCAGAGGACGGTGTCAGTGGGGCAGAGGACAGTGTCAGTGGGGCAGTGGTGTGTAGGTAGAACAGTGGATGGTGTCAGTGGGGCAGTAGATGGTGGAGTGGAGCAGTGGAGCAGTGGACGGTGTCAGTAGGGCAGTGGATGGTGTCAGTGGGGCAGAGGACGGTGTCAGTGGGGCAGAGGACAGTGTCAGTGGTTGGGGCAGAGGACAGTGTCAGTGGGGCAGTGGTGTTGTGGTGTGTCGGTGGTTAGTTAACAGTGGATGGTGTCAGTGGGGCAGTACAGACGATGTCAGTGGGAGCAGTGGACGGTGTCAAGTAGGCAGTGGATGGGTGTCAGTGGGGCAGGAGGACGGTTGTCAGTGGGGGCATTGGACAATGTCAGTTGGGCAGAGGATAGTGTTAGTGGGGCAGTGAACAGTGTCAGTGGGGCAGTGGACGGTGTCAGTGGGGCAGAGGACGGTGTCAGTGGGCAGAGGACGGTGTCTGTGGGGCAGTGGACAGTGTCAGTGGGGCAGAGGACGGTGTCTGGGGCAGTGGGCGGTGTCAGTGGGGCAGAGGACGGTGTCAGTGGGGGAAGTGGAAGGTGTCAGTGGGGCAGTGGATGGTGTCAGTGGGCAGTGGATGCTGTCAGTAGTAGGCAGTGGACGTTGTCAGTGGGGCAGAGGATGGTGTCAGTGGGGCAGAGGACGGTGTCAGTGGGGCAGTGGACGGTGTCAGTAAGGCAGTGGACTGTGTCAGTGGGGCAGTGGATGGTGTCAGAAGGGCAGCGGATGGTGTCAGTGGGGCAGAGAATGGTGTCAGTAGGGCAGTGGATTGTGTCAGTAGGGATGTGGATGGTGTCAGTAGGGCAGTGGATGGTATTAGTAAAGCAGTGGTTGGTGTCAGTGGGGCAATGGATGGTGTCAGTGGGGCAGTGGATGGTGTCAGTAGGGCAGTGGATGGTATCAGTAAAGCAGTGGTTGGTGTCAGTGGGGCAGTGGATGGTGTCAGTGGGGCAGAGGACGGTGTCAGTGGGCAATGGATGGTATCAGTAGAGCAGGAGTGGTTGGTGTCAGTGAGGCAGTGGATGGTGTCAGTGGAGCAATGGATGGTGTCAGTTGGGCAGTGGACGATGTCGAAGGGCAGTGGACGGTGTCAGTGGGCAGAGAGCAGAGGACCGTGTCAGTGGGGCAAAGGATGGTGTCAGTGGGCAGTGGATTGGTGTCAGTGGGGGGCAGAGGATAATGTCAGTGGGGCAGTGGATGGTGTCAGTGGGGAAGTGGCACTCTGTCAGTGGGGCAGTGGACTCTGTCAGTGGGGCAGTGGATGTGTCAGTGGGGCAGAGGATGGGAGTCAGTGGGGCAGTGGATGCTGTCAGTGGGGAGCAAAGAGGACGGTGTCAGTGGGGCAGAGGACAGTGTCAGTGGGGCAGTGGATGGTGTCGGTAGGGAAGTGGATGGTGTTAGTGGGGCAGAGGACGGTGTCAATGTGGGGACAGTGGTGTGTCAGTGGGGCACAGGACGGTTGTCAGTGGGGCAGAGGATGGTGTCAGTGGGGAGAGGACAGTGTCAGTGGGGCAGAGGATGGTGCCAGTGGGGTCAGTGACGGTGTCAGTGGGGCAGTGGATGGGGTGTCAGTGGGGCAGTGGATGGTGTCAGTAGGGCAAAGGGATGGGTCTCAGTGGGGCAGTGGACGGTGTCAGTGGGGCAGTGGACGGTGTCAGTGGGGCAAAGGATGGTGTCAGTGGGGCAGTGGACGGTGTCAGGTGTCAGGGGACAGTGGGTGTGTATTCATCAGTAGAACCAGTGGATGGTGCACAGTGGGGCAGAAGGACAAGTGTCAAGTGGAGCAGTGGACGGTCTGTCAGTAGGGCAGTGGATGGTGTTAGTGGGGCAGAGGATGGTGGGTCAGTTGGGGACAGTGGTGTGTCAGTGAGGGCAGAGCGACGGTGTCAGTGGGGCAGAGGACGGTGTTCAGTGGGGACAGAGGATCAGTGCCAGTGGGGCAGAAGGACGGTTGTCAGTGGGGGCAGTGGGACGTGTCTGTCAGTGGGGCAGTGGGACGGTGTCAGTGGGGCAGTGGGGATGATGTCAGTGGGGCAGTGGACGTATGTCAATGGCGCAGAGGACCGGTGTCAGTGGGGAAGTGGACAGGTGTCAGTGGGGCAATGGATGTATCAGTAGAGCAGTGGTTGGTGTCAGTGGGGCAGTGGATGGTGTCAGTGGAGCAGTGGACGGTGTCAGTGGGGCAGTGGACAATGTCAAAGGGCAGTGGATGGTGTCAGTGGGGCAGAGGACGGTGTCAGTGGGGCAGAGGACGGTGTCAGTGGGGCAGAGGACGGTGTCAGTGGGGCAGAGGACGGTGTCTGGGGCAGAGGGCGGTGTCAGTGGGGCAGAGGACGGTGTCAGTGGGGAAGTGGAAGGTGTCAGTGGGGCAGTGGATGGTGTCAGTGGGCAGTGGATGCTGTCAGTAGAGCAGTGGACGTTGTCAGTGGGGCAGAGGATGGTGTCAGTGGGGCAGAGGACGGTGTCAGTGGGGCAGTGGACGGTGTCAGTAAGGCAGTGGACTGTGTCAGTGGGGCAGTGGATGGTGTCAGAAGGGCAGCGGATGGTGTCAGTGGGGCAGAGAATGGTGTCAGTAGGGCAGTGGATTGTGTCAGTAGGGATGTGGATGGTGTCAGTAGGGCAGTGGATGGTATTAGTAAAGCAGTGGTTGGTGTCAGTGGGGCAATGGATGGTGTCAGTGGGGCAGTGGATGGTGTCAGTAGGGCAGTGGATGGTATCAGTAAAGCAGTGGTTGGTGTCAGTGGGGCAATGGATGGTGTCAGTGGGGCAGTGGATGGTGTCAGTAGGGCAATGGATGGTATCAGTAGAGCAGTGGTTGGTGTCAGTGAGGCAGTGGATGGTGTCAGTGGAGCAGTGGATGGTGTCAGTTGGGCAGTGGACGATGTCGAAGGGCAGTGGACGGTGTCAGTGGGGCAGAGGACCGTGTCAGTGGGGCAAAGGATGGTGTCAGTGGGGCAGTGGATGGTGTCAGTGGGGCAGAGGATAATGTCAGTGGGGCAGTGGATGGTGTCAGTGGGGAAGTGGACTCTGTCAGTGGGGCAGTGGACTCTGTCAGTGGGGCAGTGGATGTGTCAGTGGGGCAGAGGATGGAGTCAGTGGGGCAGTGGATGCTGTCAGTGGAGCAGAGGACGGTGTCAGTGGGGCAGAGGACAGTGTCAGTGGGGCAGTGGATGGTGTCAGTAGGGAAGTGGATGGTGTTAGTGGGGCAGAGGACGGTGTCAGTGGGACAGTGGTGTGTCAGTGGGGCACAGGACGGTGTCAGTGGGGCAGAGGATGGTGTCAGTGGGGCAAAGGACAGTGTCAGTGGGGCAGAGGATGGTGCCAGTGGGGCAGAAGACGGTGTCAGTGGGGCAGTGGATGGTGTCAGTGGGGCAGTGGATGGTGTCAGTAGGGCAAAGGATGGTCTCAGTGGGGCAGTGGACGGTCTCAGTGGGGCAGTGGACGGTGTCAGTGGGGCAAAGGATGGTGTCAGTGGGGCAGTGGACGGTGTCAGTGGGACAGTGGTGTGTCAGTAGAACAGTGGATGGTGCCAGTGGGGCAGAGGACAGTGTCAGTGGAGCAGTGGACGGTGTCAGTAGGGCAGTGGATGGTGTTAGTGGGGCAGAGGATGGTGTCAGTGGGACAGTGGTGTGTCAGTGGGGCAGAGGACGGTGTCAGTGGGGCAGAGGACAGTGTCAGTGGGGCAGAGGATGGTGCCAGTGGGGCAGAAGACGGTGTCAGTGGGGCAGTGGACGGCGTCAGTGGGGCAGTGGACGGTGTCAGTGGGGCAGTGGATGATGTCAGTGGGGCAGTGGACGGTGTCAATGGGCAGAGGACGGTGTCAGTGGGGAAGTGGACGGTGTCAGTGGGGCAATGGATGGTATCAGTAGAGCAGTGGTTGGTGTCAGTGGGGCAGTGGATGGTGTCAGTGGAGCAGTGGACGGTGTCAGTGGGGCAGTGGACAATGTCAAAGGGCAGTGGATGGTGTCAGTGGGGCAGAGGACGGTGTCAGTGGGGCAAAGGATGGTCTCAGTGGGGCAGTGGACGGTCTCAGTGGGGCAGTGGACGGTGTCAGTAGAACAGTGGATGGTGTCAGTGGGGCAGAGGACGGTGTCCGTGGAGCAATGGACAGTGTCAGTAGGGCAGTGGACGGTGTCAGTGGGGCAGAGGACGGTGTCAGTGTGGCATTGGACGGTGTCAGTGTGGCATTGGACGGTGTCAGTGTGGCAGTGGATGGTGTCAGTGGGGCAGTGGACAGTGTCAGTGGGGCAGTGGACGGTGTCAGTGGGGCAGTGGACTGTGTCAGTAGAGCAGTGGACAGTGTCAATGGGGCAGAGGACGGTGTCAGTGGGGCAGAGGATGGTGTCAGTGGGGCAGTGGATGGTGTCAGTGGGGCAGAGGATAATGTCAGTGGGGCAGTGAATGGTGTCAGTGGGGAAGTGGACTCTGTCAGTGGGGCAGTGGACTCTGTCAGTGGGGCAGTGGATGTGTCAGTGGGGCAGAGGATGGAGTCAGTGGGGCAGTGGATGCTGTCAGTGGGGCAGAGGACAGTGTCAGTGGGGCAGTGGTGTGTAGGTAGAACAGTGGATGGTGTCAGTGGGGCAGTAGACGGTGTCAGTGGAGCAGTGGACGGTGTCAGTAGGGCAGTGGATGGTGTCAGTGGGGCAGAGGACGGTGTCAGTGGGGCAGAAGACGGTGTCAGTTGGGCAGAGGACGGTGTCTGTGGGGCAGTGGACAGTGTTAGTGGGGCAGAGGATGGTGTCAGTGGGGCAGTGGATGGTGTCAGTGGGGCAGTGGATGCTGTCAGTAGAGAAGTGGATGGTGTCAGTGGGGCAGAGGATGGTGTCAGTGGGGCAGAGGACGGTGTCAGTGGGGCAGTGGACGGTGTCTGTAAGGCAGTGGACGGTGTCAGTGGGGGCAGTGGACGGTGTCAGAAGGGCAGTGGATGGTGTCAGTGGGGCAGAGGATGGTGTCAGTAGCGCAGTGGATTGTGTCAGTAGGGCAGTGGACGGTATCAGTAGGGCAGTGGGTGGTGTCAGTAGGGCAGTGGATGGTATCAGTAGAGCAGTGGTTGGTGTCAGTGGGGCAGTGGATGGTGTCAGTGGGGCAGTGGATGGTGTCAGTAGGGCAATGGATGGTATCAGTAGGGCAGTGGTTGGTGTCAGTGGGGCAGTGGATGGTGTCAGTGGAGCAGTGGATGGTGTCAGTTGGGCAGTGGATGATGTCAAAGGGCAGTGGACGGTGTCAGTGGGGCAGAGGACCATTTCAGTGGGGCAAAGGATGGTGTCAGTGGGACAGTTTTGTGTCAGTAGAACAGTGGATGGTGTCAGTGAGGCAGAGGACGGTGTCAGTGGAGCAGTGGATGGTGTCAGTAGGGCTGTGGATGGTGTCAGTGAGGCAGAGGATGGTGTCAGTGGGGCAGTGGATGCTGTCAGTGGGGCAGTGGATGGTGTCAGTGGGGCAGTGCATGGTGTCAGTGGGGCACAGGACGGTGTCAGTGGGGCAGTGGACGGTGTCAGTGGGGCAGAGGACGGTGTCAGTGGGGCAGAGGACGGTGTCAGTGGGGCAGAGGATGGTGTCAGTGGGGCAGTGGATGGTGTCAGTTGGGCAGTGGACGCTGTCAGTGGGGCAGTGGATGGTGTCAGTAGGGCAGTGGACGATATCAGTAGGGCAGTGGGAGGTGTCAGTAGGGCAGTGGATGGTATCAGTAGAGCAGTGGTTGGTGCCAGTGGGTCAGTGGATGGTGTCAAAGGGCAGTGGATGGTGTCAGTGGGGCAGAGGATGGTGTCAGTGGGTCAAAGGAGTGTGTCAGTGGGGCAGTGGATGGTGTCAGTGGGACAGTGGTGTGTCAGTAGAACAGTGGATGGTGTCAGTGGAGCAGTGGATTGTGTCAGTAGGGCAGTGGACGGTGTCAGTGGGGCAGAGGACGGTGTCAGTTGGGCAGTGGACACTGTCAGTGGGGCAGTGGACGGTGTCAGTGGGGCAGAAGATGGTGTCAGTAGGGCAGTGGACAGTGTCAGTGGGGCAGAGGACGGCATCAGTGGGGCAGTGGACGCTGTCAGTGGGGCAGTGGATGGTGTCAGTGGGGCAGAAGATGGTGTCAGTGGATGGTGTCAGTGGGGCAGTGGACATTGTCAGTGGGGCAGTGGATGGTGTCAGTAGAGCAGTGGACGGTGCCAGTGGGGCAGAGGACGGTGTCAGTGGGGCAGAGGATGGTGTCAGTGGGGCAGTGGACGGTGTCAGTGGGGCAGTGGACGGTGTCAATGGGGCAAAGGATGGTGTCAGTGGGGCAGTGGACGGTGTCAGTGGGACAGTGGTGTGTCAGTAGAACAGTGGATGGTGTCAGTGGGGCAGAGGACAGTGTCAGTGGAGCAGTGGACGGTGTCAGTAGGGCAGTGGATGGTTTTAGTGGGGCAGAGGACGGTGTCAGTGGGGCAGTGGACAGTGTCAGTGGGGCAGTGGACGGTGTCAGTGGGGCAGAGGATGGTGTCAGTGGGGCAGAGGACGGTGTCAGTGGGGCAGAAGACTGTGTCAGTGGGGCAGTGGATGGTGTCAGTAGGGCAGAGGACGGTGCCAGTGGGGCAGAGGACGGTGTCAGTGGGGCAGTGGATGATGTCAGTGGGGCAGTGGACGATGTCAATAGGGCAGAAGACGGTGTCAGTGGGGAAGTGGACAGTGTCAGTGGGGCAGTGGACGGTGTCAGTGGGGCAGAGGATGGTGTCAGTGGGGCAGAGGACGGTGTCAGTGGGGCAGAAGACTGTGTCAGTGGGGCAGTGGATGGTGTCAGTAGGGCAGAGGACGGTGCCAGTGGGGCAGAGGACGGTGTCAGTGGGGCAGTGGATGATGTCAGTGGGGCAGTGGACGATGTCAATAGGGCAGAAGACGGTGTCAGTGGGGAAGTGGACAGTGTCAGTGGGGCAATGGATGGTATCAGTAGAGCAGTGGTTGGTGTCAGTGGGGCAGTGGATTGTGTCAGTGGAGCAGTGGATGGTGTCAGTGGGGCAGTGGATGGTGTCAGTGGGGCAGTGGACGATGTCAAAGGGCAGTGGATGGTGTCAGTGGGGCAGAGGATGGTGTCAGTGGGGCAAAGGATGGTCTCAGTGGGGCAGTGGATGGTCTCAGTGGGGCAGTGGACGGTGTCAGTGGGACAGTGGTATGTCAGTAGAACAGTGGATGGTGTCAGTGGGGCAGAGGATGGTGTCCGTGGAGCAGTGGTCGGTATCAGTAGAGCAGTGGACGGTGTCAGTGGGGCAGAGGACAGTGTCAGTGGGGCAGTGGACGGTGTCAGTGTGGCAGTGGATGGTATCAGTGGGGCAGTGGACAGTGTCAGTGGGGCAGTGGACGGTGTCAGTGGGGCAGTGGACTGTGTCAGTAGAGCAGTGGACGGTGTCAGTGGGGCAGAGGACGGTGTCAGTGGGGCAGAGGATGGTGTCAGTGGGGCAGTGGATGGTGTCAGTGGGGCAGAGGATGGTGTCAGTGGGGCAGTGGATGGTGTCAGTGGGGAAGTGGACTCTGTCAGTGGGGCAGTAGACTCTGTCAGTGGGGCAGTGGATGTGTCAGTGGGGCAGAGGATGATGTTAGTGGGGCAGTGGATGGTGTCAGTGGGGCAGTGGACGGTGTCAGTGGGGCAGAGGACGGTGTTAGTTGGGCAGTGGACACTGTCAGTGGGGCAGTGGACGGTGTCAGTGGGGCAGAAGATGGTGTCAGTAGGGCAGTGGACAGTGTCAGTGGGGCAGAGGACGGCATCAGTGGGGCAGAGGACGGCATCAGTGGGGCAGTGGACGCTGTCAGTGGGGCAGTGGACGGTGTCAGTGGGGCAGAAGATGGTGTCAGTGGATGGTGTCAGTGGGGCAGTGGACATTGTCAGTGGGGCAGTGGATGGTGTCAGTAGAGCAGTGGACGGTGCCAGTGGGGTAGAGGACGGTGTCAGTGGGGCAGAGGATGGTGTCAGTGGGGCAGTGGACGGTGTCAGTGGGGCAGTGGACGGTGTCAATGGGGCAAAGGATGGTGTCAGTGGGGCAGTGGACGGTGTCAGTGGGACAGTGGTGTGTCAGTAGAACAGTGGATGGTGTCAGTGGGGCAGAGGACAGTGTCAGTGGAGCAGTGGACGGTGTCAGTAGGGCAGTGGATGGTTTTAGTGGGGCAGAGGACGGTGTCAGTGGGGCAGTGGACAGTGTCAGTGGGGCAGTGGACGGTGTCAGTGGGGCAGAGGATGGTGTCAGTGGGGCAGAGGACGGTGTCAGTGGGGCAGAAGACTGTGTCAGTGGGGCAGTGGATGGTGTCAGTAGGGCAGAGGACGGTGCCAGTGGGGCAGAGGACGGTGTCAGTGGGGCAGTGGATGATGTCAGTGGGGCAGTGGACGATGTCAATAGGGCAGAAGACGGTGTCAGTGGGGAAGTGGACAGTGTCAGTGGGGCAATGGATGGTATCAGTAGAGCAGTGGTTGGTGTCAGTGGGGCAGTGGATTGTGTCAGTGGAGCAGTGGATGGTGTCAGTGGGGCAGTGGATGGTGTCAGTGGGGCAGTGGACGATGTCAAAGGGCAGTGGATGGTGTCAGTGGGGCAGAGGATGGTGTCAGTGGGGCAAAGGATGGTCTCAGTGGGGCAGTGGATGGTCTCAGTGGGGCAGTGGACGGTGTCAGTGGGACAGTGGTATGTCAGTAGAACAGTGGATGGTGTCAGTGGGGCAGAGGATGGTGTCCGTGGAGCAGTGGTCGGTATCAGTAGAGCAGTGGACGGTGTCAGTGGGGCAGAGGACAGTGTCAGTGGGGCAGTGGACGGTGTCAGTGTGGCAGTGGATGGTATCAGTGGGGCAGTGGACAGTGTCAGTGGGGCAGTGGACGGTGTCAGTGGGGCAGTGGACTGTGTCAGTAGAGCAGTGGACGGTGTCAGTGGGGCAGAGGACGGTGTCAGTGGGGCAGAGGATGGTGTCAGTGGGGCAGTGGATGGTGTCAGTGGGGCAGAGGATGGTGTCAGTGGGGCAGTGGATGGTGTCAGTGGGGAAGTGGACTCTGTCAGTGGGGCAGTAGACTCTGTCAGTGGGGCAGTGGATGTGTCATTGGGGCAGAGGATGATGTTAGTGGGGCAGTGGATGGTGTCAGTGGGGAAGAGGGCGGTGTCAGTGGGGCAGAGGACAGTGTCAGTGGGGCAGTGGTGTGTAGGTAGAACAGTGGATGGTGTCAGTGGGGCAGTAGATGGTGGAGTGGAGCAGTGGAGCAGTGGACGGTGTCAGTAGGGCAGTGGATGGTGTCAGTGGGGCAGAGGACGGTGTCAGTGGGGCAGAGGACAGTGTCAGTGGGGCAGAGGACAGTGTCAGTGGGGCAGTGGTGTGTTGGTAGAACAGTGGATGGTGTCAGTGGGGCAGTAGACAATGTCAGTGGAGCAGTGGACGGTGTCAGTAGGGCAGTGGATGGTGTCAGTGGGGCAGAGGACGGTGTCAGTGGGGCATTGGACAATGTCAGTTGGGCAGAGGATAGTGTTAGTGGGGCAGTGAACAGTGTCAGTGGGGCTGTGGACGGTGTCAGTGGGGCAGAGGACGGTGTCAGTGGGGCAGAGGACGGTGTCTGTGGGGCAGTGGACAGTGTCAGTGGGGCAGAGGACGGTGTCTGGGGCAGAGGGCGGTGTCAGTGGGGCAGAGGACGGTGTCAGTGGGGAAGTGGAAGGTGTCAGTGGGGCAGTGGATGGTGTCAGTGGGCAGTGGATGCTGTCAGTAGAGCAGTGGACGTTGTCAGTGGGGCAGAGGATGGTGTCAGTGGGGCAGAGGATGGTGTCAGTGGGGCAGTGGACGGTGTCAGTAAGGCAGTGGACTGTGTCAGTGGGGCAGTGGATGGTGTCAGAAGGGCAGCGGATGGTGTCAGTGGGGCAGAGAATGGTGTCAGTAGGGCAGTGGATTGTGTCAGTAGGGATGTGGATGGTGTCAGTAGGGCAGTGGATGGTATTAGTAAAGCAGTGGTTGGTGTCAGTGGGGCAATGGATGGTGTCAGTGGGGCAGTGGATGGTGTCAGTAGGGCAGTGGATGGTATCAGTAAAGCAGTGGTTGGTGTCAGTGGGGCAATGGATGGTGTCAGTGGGGCAATGGATGGTGTCAGTGGGGCAGTGCACGGTGTCAGTGGGGCAGAGGACGGTGTCAGTGGGGCAGTGGACGGTGTCAGTGGGGCAGAGGACGGTGTCAGTGGGGCAGAGGACGGTGTCAGTGGGGCAGAGGACGGTGTCAGTGGGGCAGTGGACGGTGTCAGTGGGGCAGTGGACGGTGTCAGTGGGGCAGCGGACGGTGTCAGTGGGGCAGCGGACGGTGTCAGTGGGGCAGAGGATGGTGTCAGTGGGGCAGAGGACATAGATGGTAATTGGTACCCTTGAAACTGGCCACTATTTATCCTTCTCTGTCACCTCTATGCTTTAGAAGGTGTCAAGGGGTTGGTCCTATGATTCATACATGATGGGACTGCCCAAAGATATGTGGATTCTGGAATAAAGTATTTCATATTATAAGACGAATCACAGGTTGTAATATACATCAGTCTCCAGTGATTGCTTTGCTCAATGAACTTATTCCACAGGCTCATAAGTTTACCAGAAGACTAATAAGAAGACCAGTATGGTGGCCTGAGTTTATGGGAGGAGCCCGGAGGGTATTTAAGCAGCCAACTCACACATGCTCTTTGTCGGTTCAGTGTGCGGTACTACACGTCACTGGGCCAACTCTTCCCAGCTCACCTCATGTCCGTGAGTCTGCGCATTCAATCGCATTCGATATCGCGATCGCTTTGCGGCTTCCCCCTTCATGGTCTTCGCCGCCGTTTCCTGCTTACTGTCGCAGGTAGGATTCAAACCTTTTCGTATCTTGTGCAATCTTGCAATTCGTTATGCTTCCAATCCTGCATCCCTATTGGGAAAAAATCTGCCTCTGAGTTACTGTTGCTCATGTTCCAACATCATTTGGCTCAGGCGTAGTACATTTGTAACTTCCATCTGCCAAACATACGATTCATTTGTAAATCTATTTGGAGATTAGCATGTGTTTGTATGGGTTCTTTGGCAGATTGAGGTGGTAATTGGACTCACATGGTGCCTTGTCTGCACTTGATTAGCCTGGGAGGATGGGTGGTTGGTAGGTGTTCGGTAGGGATGAGCTTCGTGTTCGATGCGAACACATGTTCGCATCGAACATTGGCCGTTCGATCGTTCGTCGAAAACGAACAAATCGGGTCGTTCGCGCCAAATTCGAATGACCCATAATTCACTGCGGCATTGCGCGCTGATGATTGGCCAAGCATGCACCATGACCCCGCATGCTTGGCCAATCACAGCGCCCAAAAAACGAAGAGACCTAATTGGCCAAAGCCTGGGTGCTTTGGCCAATTAGGGCTCAGGGCTTTAGCAAACGCCCCACACTATAAAAGTAATTATATAATAAGATGCGCTAATATTAACTTATAGGTGTAAATCATACAAACAAACAAATCAGGGAGAAACAGTCTCCATATGTGTTAGAATTCATGTGATTAGTCCTTAATCAGGTGCACAGTGAAGGCAGCAGCACGGATTCCATAGAGGAAAGAAACATAACATAAACGATGCCCTCCTTCACTAAGAGTGTGGATCCCAGTCCTTCAAACTGTGAATCAGGTGATCAGGCACTCGTATGCGGATGGATATGAAAAAAAGAAAAAGGAAACCTCATTGCACAAACATCAGATAACAGGCGGATAATGCGATCCAAAAACATCAACAGATGCACTCACGAATCCCCGCTTAATACAAGCATGAAACGCCACTCAGTGTGCTGTCTCCTCAACTCGATCCGATAGACTCGGATTCGATCGTAGGCTCCTCCCTACGCGTTACGTCACGGGCACGCGACTTATTCATGGGTTGCTAGGGTGATTGAGGATAGCTTATGTTTAACCACTTAAGACCCGGACCAATACGCTGGCAAATGACCCAAGGGGTTTTTGCGATTCGGCACTGCGTCGCTTTAACAGACAATTGCGCGGTCGTGCGACGTGGCTCCCAAACAAAATTTGCGTCCTTTTTTTTCCACAAATAGAGCTTTCTTTTGGTGGTATTTGATCACCTCTGCGGTTTTTATTTTTTGCGCTATAAACAAAAATAGAGCGAAAATTTAAAAAAAAATGCAATATTTTTTACTTTTTGCTATAATAAATATCCCCCAAAAATATATAAAAAAACATTTTTTTTCCTCAGTTTAGGCCGATACGTATTCTTCTACATATTTTTGGTAAAAAAAATCACAATAAGCGTTTATCGGTTGGTTTTCGCAAAATTTATAGCGTTTACAAAATAAGGGATAGTTTTATTGCATTTTTATTAATTATTATTTTTTTACTACTAATAGCGGCGATCAGCGATTTTTTTCGTGACTGCGACAATATGGCGGACACTTCGGACAATTTTGACACATTTTTGGGACAATTGTCATTTTCACAGCAAAAAATGCATTTAAATTGCATTGTTTACTGTGGAAATGACAGTTGCAGTTTGGGAGTTAACCACAGGTGGCGCTGTAGGGAATGTGTGCCCTAATGTGTGTGTTTACAACTGTAGGGGGGTGTGGCTGTAGGTGTGACGTCATCGATCGCGTCCCCCTATTACAGGGATGACGCGATTGATGCTCCGGCCACAGAGAAGCACGGGGAAGCCGTGTGTACACACGGCTCTCCCCGTTCTTCCGCTCCAGGGACGGATCGCCGCACTGCAGTGGCGATCGGGTCCGCGAATCCCGCGGTCCCGGTCCTGGAGCTTCGGACCGGGTCGCAGGCGAGCGCCCGCGACCCACGGCTGGGTACTAAAACCAACGTATATATACGTTGATGTGCCCAGCCGTGCCATTCTGCCGACGTAAATGTGCAGTAGGCGGTCCTTAAGTGGTTAAATAGCCTCCTCGGTGTCAGCGTGTCATCGGAGTGAGCAACAGGGAAAAAAGGCAAACATCATTGGGGCTACAAACCTTACACATAGTAGGTTTTATGTGAGCGCAAAAGTTGATACATGGATGTAACGGAACTATGTATTCTGCCTGTACATCTATAATAATCATGCAGTGGTATATTATGAGGTGTGAACATCCTCTGTCTGTAAAGATGTAGATTAGAACTGAATCAGCCTGTCTCTGGAAACCTCTCTTTAGTATGCTAATTCACCTCTCTATTCCCAAAGGTTAATTGATCTATTGTGTGTGTGAAAGACCTGTGTTTATCCTTAAGAGATTGTATATTGTATTCCAAATTAGCAGTATCCGGCCAGTTGTATTGAAATAGCATGTCACTTATGTTCAGAAGAACTGTCAGGCTTTGCGGAGCCGAAATGTTTAGCTACGGAGGGGATTATCTGTGATTGAATTGTATTTGAGAAAGGAATGTGGCTTCTTTAGCCTGGTGACAGTGTGTCTAACTTGAGGCCCCCCCTGTGGAGGGAGGGGGCGGAGAGTTCCATTGTTCCTTGATTATTCACAAGTTTGTAACTATATTTAAACCAAGAAATGTACCATTAAAGTTAGTCTACTGGACCCTTCAAACGTAGCCTGTCTCGTTTATGGAAGGGAATGCAATGGGATTTATTCTGTGCCTCTTACAACTGGACCTAACTCTCCCTCTGGATCTCGTGGATGGGCTTATACTGGACTTACTTATATAGCAACTTGCCAGGGAAAAGGACGTCGTCAGCGGCTGATACCCTCTCCCTACATGGGTAGCCGTTACATTGGTGGCAGCAGTGGGATGGTCCTTTTATCCAAGGAGCAAGTTCTGAATGGAGTCTCAGTATGCCAGGCTGAAAAGAACCACACTAAAAGATTTATTGGAGAGTCGTGGTAGGAGTGCCAGTAACAGACCACGGAGGGAGCTGATAGGTGACCTGCTGGAGCTGGACCAAATGGATGTATCCATGGAAGGAGCGGAGCCCCTAGCACCTGTCAGTGAGGAAGATGTAATTACGGATATTGTACAGCGGAGATTATCCTTGTATCCAGAAACATCCACGGAACTAATAAACCAGCTGTTCCGTGAAGCAAGAGAAGAGATTCAAACCAAGAGGGGACAAGAACTGGAACTGGTAAGAGCTAGACAGCCCATTACACACGCAGCTCCTACTTCCCCACCCGCTGCTACAGGAAAGAAAATACCGTTCACTGCATTTAAAGCTTTTGTAGAAAGTGAGGAGGAAATAGATGGATATTTGGCGGATTTTGAGAGGCAGTGCTCACTACACCAGGTACCACCAGACCAATGGGTCACTATTTTGTCTGGAAAATTGTCGGGCAAAGCCAATGAAGCTTTTCGGGCGCTTGCTCCAGAGGATATTTTACAATATCAGCAAGTGAAAAAGGCGCTGTTAACCCGATATGCCGTAACTCCAGAAACCTACCGCCGCCGCTTCCGGGAATCCAAGAAGAAGGCTGTGGACTCCCACATGGAATGGGCCAACCAGTTACAAAGGGTGGCATCCCATTGGGTCCAAGGGTGCAAGGCCAACACCGGGAAGAAAGTATTGCAGCTATTCCTAATGGAACATTTCTTCCAAGACCTGGCCGCAGACATACAGGACTGGGTACGAGATCGCCGTCCCGCTAACTTAAACGAGGCGGCGCGGCTAGCAGATGAGTACACGGAAACAAGGAAAGTAAGCCAGGGTACTACACGCCTGGCTCATAAGGTAGAACCATGTACTCCAACCGACACCCCACGCCCAGAGTTTCGCGCTCCAGTCCCACCAGGACCACCACGTCCTCAGGGGCCTAACAACTACCCCCGGGATTCGTCTAGGGTGACGTGCCATCACTGCAGCAACACGGGACATATTGCTCGTTTTTGTCCTTTGAGAGCTACAAATAACAACTGGAGACGCCCAACACCCAACACAGAGGTCACTCCATCACAGCCCTCTGCGGCCCACTGCCTAGAGACTGAGGTGGGCCCTGAGGAATGTCTGGGAATTTTGTATGAGGCAGACCCAATACAAGCGGCCTCTCCAGATAACTGTCAGCATCACCGTCAGGAGGTACGGGTGAATGGACAAGTAGCACAAGGCCTAAGAGATACCGAGGCTACTATCGCTCTGATTCAAAAGCAACCAGGGCACAAAAAGTCAGACTGTTCATTAAATGTACCCAGGCAGTCACAGTCATGGAGACAGCCAGAAAGGGGGAACCCCCACACATCCATGCCTGCGGCCCATGGCGTTGGGGAGGTAGAACATTGGGGTGTTCTGCATGAGGCAGATCCGATACAAGCAGCTAATCAGGACAACAGGCAGCAACACAGGCAGACTGTCTGGGTCAATGGAAAGGCAGCCAACGGGTTACGCGATACGGGGGCCACGATGACACTGCTACAGAAGAAACTCATCCCAGAGAGCCAGCACACCGGAGACACCGTAGCCGTAAGAGTAGCAGGAGGCACCGTCTTCCGGCTACCCGTTGCCCGGGTTCATCTGGATTGGGGGGTTGGTTCGGGACATGTGAAAGTGGGGGTGATGAAGGATTTGCCAGCAGATGTCCTACTGGGGAATGATTTGGCCCCCCTTGTTTCTGCGTACGCCCCGATGTGCCCCGCTGAAGCCTACACAGTGACTAACTGTGCCCCAACCTGCGTTGCTGGAACCAACTTGCTTGCTGCTGAGACCCGGGTAAGACTACCTTCCCCGACATGTACTGTAGATCCGGCCCAATATCACAGTCTAAAATGGGAATGTGACAAGTTGGCCAGTGAGAAATCGGAGATGCAACAACACTACGTCATGTATTATGAGATGTCCCGTGGCTTGAACATTGAAATGCACAAACAGGCTGAAATTGTCAGAAGGTTAAATGGGATTTGCGCTCAGGTGGTGCCTTTTCTCTCCCAAGAGCATCAGCAACAGGTCCTGGGAGCCATTGAGAGAGCAAAGCAAGTGACTGTTCCAGAACTGAATTCCATTATTCACCTTCACCATCAGCTACCGACCTGGCAGATTTAATGGCAATGCCGATGGACTGTCCAGGCAAACGGAACTTTTACCCTAACAGCAGACCGGACATCCCCAAGTTGACCCGAAAAGGATCAATCCGGGTCTGCCGGAGTGTTCCACAAAAGGGGAGCAGTGTAACGGAACTATGTATTCTGCCTGTACATCTATAATAATCATGCAGTGGTATATTATGAGGTGTGAACATCCTCTGTCTGTAAAGATGTAGATTAGAACTGAATCAGCCTGTCTCTGGAAACCTCTCTTTAGTATGCTAATTCACCTCTCTATTCCCAAAGGTTAATTGATCTATTGTGTGTGTGAAAGACCTGTGTTTATCCTTAAGAGATTGTATATTGTATTCCAAATTAGCAGTATCCGGCCAGTTGTATTGAAATAGCATGTCACTTATGTTCAGAAGAACTGTCAGGCTTTGCGGAGCCGAAATGTTTAGCTACGGAGGGGATTATCTGTGATTGAATTGTATTTGAGAAAGGAATGTGGCTTCTTTAGCCTGGTGACAGTGTGTCTAACTTGAGGCCCCCCCTGTGGAGGGAGGGGGCGGAGAGTTCCATTGTTCCTTGATTATTCACAAGTTTGTAACTATATTTAAACCAAGAAATGTACCATTAAAGTTAGTCTACTGGACCCTTCAAACGTAGCCTGTCTCGTTTATGGAAGGGAATGCAATGGGATTTATTCTGTGCCTCTTACAACTGGACCTAACTCTCCCTCTGGATCTCGTGGATGGGCTTATACTGGACTTACTTATATAGCAACTTGCCAGGGAAAAGGACGTCGTCAGCGGCTGATACCCTCTCCCTACATGGGTAGCCGTTACAATGGATATACAAAATTTTAATACATATATCAAATTAGAGATTAAAAAGATTAAAAACACTAAAGATTTCCATTTCAAATACCTAAATGCGCCCTCTAGTGGCTAGGTACTGAACTGAGCATACATAACCATATAGGGCCAGATTCACGTAGATGAGAGTATCTTTCCTCTGGAGTAACGCTTCTCATTTACGTTACTCTGAAGACCCTTTCAGCGCAAGTCCTGTAATTCACATAGCAGTTGCGCGTAAACTTGCGCCAGAGTAACGATAATGCGCTGGCGTATCCCGACGCAAGTGAAACTGGGTGTGATCATATGTAAATGATGGGCGGAGCCCAGCGCAGAGGCTTACGTTCAGCGCATCATCCACGGAGCATGCGCAGTGAGTGCGGCTCCACTCGCCCCCTTGTGCGCATGCTCACAACTTCCGTCGGCACCACTTCCTGGGAAACGTCAGCGCAATGCGTTCCGCTGGGCGCTTAAAAGCGCTGGCGGAAACGCCATTCCGGCGCAAAAGTAGTTCCATTTCCCCCCACCCCAGGGAAGATACTTTTGCCCTGTAATGGCTGCTCCCGCTACCCCCAAAGAGAGGAGGAACCTAAATTATAATGCCCAGGAGGTCACAGTCATAATATCGGCTATGGAGGCATTTAATGATTTTCTCCATGGGAAAAAAAGCAGGAAGACCAGCCGGGAGAGAAAGCAGGCCATCCTGGACACCATAGCTGCCAGGGTCAATGTGCTGGGGTACTCCACCCGGAGTGCTTCAGACATTCAAAAATAAATAAATGACCTGCGGCGCAAGGTGAGGGGCAAGGTGTCCACCATTAGGAGCCATGAGAGGGGCACAGGTGGTGGTCCCCCATGTCCTGTCACCCTGACCGCGGAGGAGGAGGTGGTCGCCCGCTGCCTGGACAGGGAGCAGTTGGAGGGGGTCCCAGGCTATGATTCCGTAGAGGAAGGCTCCAGGACAGGTAAGTGATTTTTACCCCCTTTTTGGTGTGTTGCATGTGGGGCGGGGGTGGGTACATGTGCCAAGTGTGTGGGACCACCAACATGTGTCTGCTTTGTGTCATCCACAGATGACGGTGCTGGGCCATCTCGTGCCGGCCAGTCCACCCCAACCCCCCAACGGGATGCTGCTGATGAGGCCCTGGGTGCTGGAGACACCGAGGTGGAGGAGGAGAGTGCCCACACCACTTCAGCAGAGGTGGTTGTGGAGGAGCCTGTCCCTGAACAGGAGTTCATTTTAATGTTGGAGGAGTCCTCCTCCTCTGCAGGGCCCTCTGTGATCCCCTCCCCCATCCTAGGTAGCCCCTCAAGGGCGACTCCATCCCCACGGGGACAACCTTCCTCTGCCCCCAGGAAGGCCACCCGGAAGACCAGGGGGGTGTGTGATTTGGTCGAAGACCAGGTGCTTTTGGACCACGCGAAACAGACCCAGCAAATGGGGGAGATGGCTGGCCACCTAGACAGGGTCGCAGACAGCCTGGGCTCTATGTCACAGCTGCCCAGTCGCGTGCAGGGCGTTGTGACCAGCCTGGGGGAGGTGCAGGCTGATATCCGGCACTTGACATCAGCTGTTCGAGACAACACTGCTGCCATTCGGGAAGAGGGGAGGCAGCGGCAACGTGACCAGCGGCATCAGATCACCCGCCAGCTAAGGATGCAGGCCCAAACAAATCTGTATCTGAGCCGTATCGCTGTGGCATTGGAGGGCATGCAGCCAACAGCTCCCAGGAGTGGCCCACCCGGGGATCAGCCTCCTCCTGATGCCCCCCCACCCCCACCACCACCCACTCCCTCCAGGCAGATGAGGAGCCCGAGAGTGCCCCCAAGGAGGAGCCCCCGTCATCCCAGATGAGGGTTTTTTTTTTGTTTTGGTTGTTATATCTTTTTGTTTATACTCAAGACATGAGTTTATTTTTATTTTTTATTATTATTGTTTATACTCAAGACATGAGTTTATTTGTATTTTTTATTATTATTGTTTATACTCAAGACATGAGTTTTTGTTTATTTTTTGGGTTCTCAGGTTATGAGATTTTTTTTTTTTTTTGATACTGCACACGTTGCAGTGTGAATGGTGTGTGAATGTGAGAGGGTGGCACTCCTGAAAGTAAGGGGTGTCACCCTCGGCCGTGGTGGTGAAGTTAACCCCACGGCTGAATGAATGACGTGTGAAAGGTGTGTGAATGGACAGTGACATCATTGGGGCCTTGACGCTGGCGTTGCTGCTCCCAACTCCTACATGCTGGACTTGGGCTAATCCAATGCGATGTGCATGTGGTGTGTGTGATCTAGGGACATCAGTGGTGTACACGCGTGCATTGTCTGTGTTAGTAATGTTTTGGTTTAGTGTCCAAAGATGCCTACGGCGAGGACCCTCCTGACTGCTCTTCCATCAGCAGACTGGGTGTCCTCTGGCAGGTGGGGACTGTGTGGGTCGGGGGTCAGGTCATCACGTATGTCAATCTGCAGGCCTTTTCTCATAGCAAAGTTGTGCAGAATACAACATGCAGCGATGATCTGACACACGAAGGTAGGGGAATACAATAGGGTCCCCCCAGACTTATCCAGGCAGCGGAAACGGGACTTCAGGAGCCCAAATGTTTGCTCCACCACTGCACGGGTTTTGATGTGTGCTTCATTGTATTTTCTCTCTCCTCTGGTTTGGGGGTTCCGGAAAGGAGTCATTAGATGGGGTCCCAGTGCATATGCAGAGTCACCTGGAAGGGAAAAGACAGGAGGATGTTAGTCATGCATGTGCCACTTCTGTTGTGCATCACGGGAGGGGATAGTCATGCCTGCCACCCATGTCACTCACCAACCAGCCAGCTGTCCCCATACATGTTCTGCTCGAATTCTGCTGGGATGGGGCTCTGACGGTATATGAAGCTGTCATGGCTGGACCCGGGGTGTTTGGCACGCACGTGCCATATGAGGCGTTGGGCATCGGCTATCACCTGTACGTTGATGGAATGCCAATGCTTCCGATTGCGGTATATGTGCTCTGTGGCACTGGGGGGCTGTAGGGCCACATGTGTGCAATCAATGGCCCCCACAGTGCGTGGGAATCTGGCAATGCTGTAGAAATCTGTCATTGCCTTCAGCCGCAGCTCCTCAGTGGTGGGTCTGATGAACTGGTTGGACATGCGTCTGAGGATTGCAGGGACAACCTGGTGCACACATCTGCTTATGGAGGATTGTGACATCCCAGCCACCACTCCACTTGTACGCTGGAATGATCCACTTGCAAGGAAATGAAGTGTTGCCAGTACCTTCACCAGTGGCTGCACTGCTTGTGAGCGGTGTGTCTTGCTGGTGATGTCACCCTGCAGGGTTGTGGTTAGTTCAAGTATTACATCAGGGCTGAATCTGAAGAGGCGATACACCTCCTCATCCCCCATGCCAAAGAGGTTCATACGAGTGCGGTATATCCTCTCACGTGCCCGCCTCCTCCGTAGCGAGGGACCCAGTACTAGTCTTAGGACCACGAGTGCCCCTGGCATGTTGGCACACAGAGGTGTTGTCCTTGCTAGTGTTGTTGTTCAGCTTGCTAGTTTCGTCGGTAACGCTGCTGTAGCTGCTCTCCTGCTGACCTGTGACCGTCTGGAGTAAAGATAAAGCAGCCTTTTGTAGAAATAACTTTGCGCCGGACGGACCAGATACGCGCGGCGCATGTAGCCAGCGTATGGTGCTAATCCGTTCGCGAATTGGGAAATCTCCCTCATTTGCATATTTGCAGGGGAAATCAATGGGCGCGACTGATGCGCCCAGCGAAAATAAGCGCTGACGATACTCTGGCGTCGGAACGTTCCGCCGGTCGCAAATGTCCCGTTATTGGGCGCATCTAGTTTGGTGGGTACGGGCACATAGAAACGACGGCGCATCATCACAGTTACGCGGCGCATATCCAAATACTCCAGCGCAAATGTTCGTGAATCTGGCCCATAGTATACTAAATAAATAGATTAAAAATTATATATATATAATAATAAAAATAAATTTAAATTAGTTGTTATTACATGTGTATCTGCACTGATAATAACAATAGGACCATCACTAAGACCCAAAAGAAGATAAAAAATAATAAAATTAAAAATTAAAAATTAAAAATTGCAAAGTCTAAAAATCAGAAATGAAACAATTAAGGTCAAAATCTATATTCAGGCCATTGGGAGATAGAGTTTGCATCTCATGTATCCAGCGAGACTCAGACTTGCTCAGTTCCCTTATTTTGTGACTACCTCTCCAGTGTGGGTTATATTTGGCAATGGCCCAAAATTTCATTTCTCTGGGATTTTTATGATGACACACATCAAAATGTCGGGACACATTATGTTTGGGGAAGGCCTTCTGAATATTTTGGACATGCTCCCTGATACGCTTCCACATTGGTCGCTTAGTCCGTCCAATATACTGAAGCGAACAGGAGCACTCCAAGACATAAACTACCCCCTCAGTCCTACAGGTAATCAGGTCCTTAATGTCATATTCCTTTTTAGTAACCGTGGATATAAATTTAGAACATTTTTGTCCATTAAAATTGGTCTGTCTACACGCAAAACACCGTTTGCACGGAAAGAAACCTTTTCCCTGATAAAAGGTAAGTGAATTATTTCTCATTGGCGGGTCAGGGATGTTTTTCGCTACCAGATCCCTTAGGGTTGGAGCTCTTCTATATACCACCCTTGGGTAGCTGGGTAGAATTCCCTGTAGTTGCCTATCCGCTTTTAGTATTGGCCAATGCTTTTTTAAAATGGCTTCAAGTTGCTTATGTTGCGTGTTATAATTTAAAATAATTGGTAATTCAGTTTCCAGCCTGTTTTGTTTTACTTTATCTTGTACTAAGGAGGTGCGTGGGGTTTCATACACCTTAGTGATTTGTTCCTGAATGAAATCCTTATTGTAACCCTTATCAATAAATTTCGTTCCAATCATTTTTGCTTGATCCAAAAATACCTGCGGATCTGAGCAGTTTCTTCGGATCCTTAACAATTGCCCCTTGGGTATATTAATTAACCATGGGTCATGGTGACAGCTGTCGACAGGTATATAGCTGTTTCTCTGGACCGGCTTGAAATAAGTTTTGGTTTTCAGCTGTTGATTTTCCATAGTGATCTCCAGATCAAGGAACTGAATGGTTGTGTTGCTAATAGTATAGGTAAGTTTAATATTTTTCTGATTACTATTTAGTTTTCCAAAAAATTGTGTTAGGGAGCTCTCATCACCTTTCCAGATGATGATACAGTCATCTATAAATCTTCTGTACAGTAGGAGCTGTTCGGGCATATTCTCATATATAGATGACTCCTCCCATTCTGACATGAAAACATTAGCAACACTTGGTGCATATTTGGCACCCATTCCGATGCCATTAAGTTGTCGGTAATACTCTGATTTGTACCAGAAATAATTGTGCTGTAGCCCATATGCCAAACATCTTAAGATAAAACGTTTCTGTTTGGATATGAGATGACCAAAGTTATTTAGTGCCCATTTTGTTGCCCCAATAGCTTCCTGGTGGTTTATCACAGTATATAATGATGCCACATCGGCCGTGGCTAGTAGATAACCACAATCAGGTTCAATTGGAGTACTCTCAAGGATTTGTATCAAATGCTTCGTGTCCCTGAGGTACGCCTTTGTTTGGGGCACTAGTGGCTGTATATATTTATCCACATACTCCCCTAGACGCGAATTAATGGACTGGATACCATTTATAATGGGTCGTCCAGGAGGTTTGATAGGGTCCTTGTGGATCTTTGGAACTGTATAGATAATGGGTACTCTGCACACTTCAGGTATTAGGTATTTGGTTTCTCTTTTATTCAGTACACCTTTTTCTTTCCCTCTATGGATTAATTCAACTAGCTCCTCTTTGTATTCTCCTGTAGGATTGGCTTGTAATTTGATATAAGTGTTCGCATCCTCCAATTGTTTGGCCAACTCCTCATGGTAGTAGTCCTTGGATAGGACCACTATGGCCCCACCCTTATCGGCTGGTCTTATAATCACCTTTTTGTTTTCTTCCAAAGACTTGATACCCTTATGTATGGCCATAGTATTTGGTGTTTTCTTCACTTTGAGATAATCCAAGTCCTTGAGGACCATTTTAGAAAACACTTCAATATGCTGATTATTTAATACTTGTGGATTGAACAATGATTTATTCCTTAGATAACTCTGTTCCACTCTTCCTGGCATATTGTGTTTTAACTGATCCCTAATTGGCTGTGTAAGCATGTACTTTTTGATATTTAATTTGCGTGTGAACTTTTTAATATCCACATATGTATCGAATTTATTCAAATTCCGCTTGGGGGCAAACTTGAGTCCCTTATCAAGTGTGATTAATTCAGTTGGACTCAGGAGTACCCCACTTAGGTTAATTATACCTTCTCCTATTGGACCTTTCTTCTTTTTGTGTCCCCCTCTGCATCCCCTCTTTGATTTGGACTTCGACAATACGTTGCTTCCCCTTGTCGTAAGGGAGGAGACCTCTCTCTCCGGCGATGGTCTAAAAAAGAAGAAGAACGGGGATCCACATCCTCTCTATAGCTAGATAGTGGTTCATATTTATTTTGAGTCTGTATAGGGCTTCTTCTTCCATCTTGTTGATGGTATTCATTACTTGGTGGACCTCTTTGTTGATATGTATAAGTCGGATCCCTTGTATAAAGCTGGGCTTCATGGTAATCCCTTGGGTCCCCTCTATCTTGAGTGTAATGAGGGTCATGCTGATGACCTTGTGTATATCCCCCTTGTGGTCCATACTGTTTTTTTGGGGGGTTAGATGGTTTATGGTTCCCCTTTTTCTTCCAATTAGTGTTTTTTGGAGATTTGGACCGGGGTTTGCCATTATTTTTATTATTTTTCCACCATTGTTTCGGTGTTCTCGGCTCATTGTGTTCAAATCTTGGTGGTCTAGGTGGTTCAGTGACATAATCTCTTGAATGTCTATTGTAATCATCCTCATACATTCTACCTGGTTCAGGTGTTCTGTGTCTTATCTCTCTTTCAGGTGAGATAATTCGTACCTCCCTGTCAGGTGAGGATGATACTGAGCCACCTCCACCTTGTTTTAAATTCAGTTGCCATTTAAATGTTTGGTGAAGACGATAGTCATTACTGTCCCTAAAGTACTTCCTCCTTTTACGTTGCTTTATTTCAAGGTCCTTTTGCTCCAAGACCTTATTTAATTGGCTCGTGAGTGTTGCAAAGGGTGGGGTGTCTTTATGACTTTCCAAAGAAGTTTTGCATTCAGCTATTAGCTTATTAATATTAGCAATTTTCCTTTGTTTTCTTTTAATAAGGAAATGCAGAACTTCCAACCCTTTTTCGTTGAAGAATTGGTACCATTCTTCAATAGAATCTTTATCCAGTAAACCATCATTGATAGGAATGTCCCATCTGAGTCTTCTAGGGACTATTCCTTCTTTGATGTATTGCTCATGTGTGGTGAGGTCCCACCAAACACTCACTTTTTTCTCCATTAGGTGCCCGAATTTCCTAAAATTAGTATCCAGGTCACCCGTTTGAGAAATGGTTTTGGTGGTGAAAACTTCTTTCAAATCAATAGTACGATTTTTCCATAAAATTAAAAATATCCATAATTGCTGCTAGTAGTGAGAATAGGTGATGTGGAATAAGAAAATTTAAAAGTGTACTACAGCGCTAATTAGATAATTAATCCCAGGAACACCAAATAAAACTATAAAAGGCCGTCTCCCGGGCTGCCTCGTGTAGTGTGTTCCGGCTTGCTTAGAGAAGTGAGACAGACAGAGAGAGAGAGAGAGATAGATAGATAGAGACACAGGGACACAGGGCCAGATTCACGTACATCTGCGCATTATTGGACCGGCGTAGCGCACCGCCTTTACGCTAGACTTGCGCAATGTAGCCACGTAATCACCCTATTCTCGTAGCTTTTGCGCAGAAAATTGCGCATGCATAACGTTTTTTCACAGGCGTAAGGTGGAGTAATACAAATTGGGAAGGACGTGGGCGTGTTACATTGAAATGAGCTGTGACCCCATGCAAATGAAGGGCCGGCCGCGCTTGAAGGAGACCATGGTCAGCTCCGCTGTGCGTATGCTCACAACTCGGGAACGACGCAATCAGTGAAATTGGAAATGGACTAAGGACTACGCAGACAGCATAAATAGACAGACACAAACGCACTTCCATTGCAAAAGTACATCCCTTTGTCCCTTCCCATTTAACCAAGTGCTTTTGTCCCGTTGTTCGTTGCGTTGTGTTTTGTATTTGTCAGATTAGTGTTGTGTGTGATCAAGTGTTTGTTAGTAGATCTTTGAAAGTGTTTTTTGATAAGTGTTTGAGAGACTGTTTGTTTGATATATTTCTGTTCGTTTGTTTTCTTGCTTAATTTTTGCTGTTTGTTTTTGTGACTGTTTTTTGCTGAGTGCTTGTGTGATTTTTTGGGTGTTAGTTTTCTCTTTGTGTGTGTTCTTGCTTGATTGGTTGTGCTTGTTTTTGTGACTGATTTTTGTTGACTGGGAGTGTTTTTTTTCATTATGACAGAGAGAAAGCAAAAACTAAATTTTACTTTGGGGGAAAAAAGAATTCTTGCCCGGGCCATTAGCGATTATGGGCGTTTCCTCCACGGCCCGGACAGTGCCAACACCACCCCGGCCAGGAGGAGGGAGATTTTGGACCTCATCACTGAGCAGGTCAATTCAGCGGGGGAGGGGGAGACACGGACCCGGTCTGGCATTGATAAAAAGATTAATGACCTACGGCGTCTGGTCAAACAGAAGTTGGCCAGAATGCTTGCCCATGCCAGGGGCACAGGAGGGGGCCCACCATGCCATGTTAGGCTGACAGCGGAGGAGCATGCGGTGGCCCTGACCTTTCATCAGCATGAAGTGGAGGGCCTGCCCGGCTTTGACTCAAGTCCGGAGCCCGTGGTGCCAGGTACGTTTTTTTTTTATATCAGGTGTGTAGCATGTGTGGGGAAGGGGGTGAAAGGGAATATGGCAAGTGTGTGGATCCTCCAACCTGTGAATGTTTTGTATCATCCACAGATGTGCAGGAGGGTGCAGGGCCATCTGGCCTGACCGCACCATCCCCAGGACAGCAGCCTAATGAGGCCCCCCCGACAAGGCCGGAGTCTGCGGAGGAGGTTGAAGAGGAGGAGGAGGAGGAGTTTCATGAGGAGGAGGAGTCCATGTCAGGCACTGGACTTTTGGTTTTTGAGGACTCTTCCCCTCTGGCTGGCAGCAGGCAGCCCTCCCTAAGGGGGAGCCCCCCCTCCTCCCCCAACATGGCTCCCCTCCCAAGGGCCTCCCCTTCTCCCCAGCCACAAGCATCAGCTGGAGGCAGGAAGTCATCCCAGAAGACCAGGGGGTGGCCGATCTCCTGCCCGCCACTCTGAGAAGGGACCAGTTCCTCCAGACCCGCCATCTGGGACAGGTCAGCCAGACATTGGTGCGGATGGAGGAGAGCCTGTCCTCCATCAAGGATACGCTGGGGAACCTGGACTGCCACTCCCGGGCTTTCACAAACTGCCTTAACGAGCTGCAGACTACATCAGCAGGCGTTGGGCAGGATGTGAGGGCCCTTACCCAGGCTATCCAGGCCAACACGGCAACACTAGGTGGTGCCCTGGACAGAATAGCCGTGGCCTTGGAGGGCAGGCCGCCAGGTGGGCAGAGATCAGGGGCTGCTCCTCCTTCCCCGGTTTTCCCCCTCCCCATGAGTCTCCCCTGAGGAGCTGGGGCCATGGCCGGGGGCGCCCCAGGCGTGGCTCACGTCAAGGGCACACATTTATTTTTCCCCTCTTTTTTTTTTTTGCTGGAAATTTTTTGATTTTGCTGGTCATTTTTTTTTGGGTTGTGAATGCTGTTTGAATGTGGGGGTGACATTCCTGCCGGAAAAGGGGTGTCACCGTCAATTTTGGTGGAGTAGGGTTCCCCAGGACCAGGGAGAAGTGATCCCCAGGTCCGTGTGAATGGTGTATGAATGTACAGTGACATAATTGGAGCCTTGGCGTGGCGTTGCTGCTCACAAGTCCTGCATGGTGGACTGGTGCCAATCCAATTTGATGTGGATGTGGGGTGTGTGTGCTAGGGACCACAGTGGTGTGCATGCATGCATTCTCATTGTGCCATGATTAATGTGTGTGTTTAACGTGCAAAGATGCCCAATGTGAGCTGTCTCCTGGCTGCTCTTCCCTCAGAAGACGGAGTATCCTCGGTTAGGGGGGGATTGTCTGGTTCAGGGGTCAGGTCATCACGTAGGTCAATCTGCAGGCCCTTTCTGCGAAGTTGTGCAGCATGCAACATGCACCGATGATCTGGCACACAAAGTTTGGGGAATACAAGAGGGTACCCCCAGACTTATCCAGGCATCGGAAACGTGACTTCAGGAGGCCAAAGGTGCGCTCCACCACTGCTCGTGTTTGGGCATGTGCTTGATTGTATCTTTCCTCTACTGGGGTTTGGGGGTTCCGGATAGGAGTCATGAGATGGGGTCCCAGTGGATATGCAGAGTCAACTGTAAGGGAAAAGACAGGAGGATGTTAGTCATGCATGTGCCCCTTGTGATGTGTGCATCATGGGGGGGTACAGTCATGCCTGCCACCCATGTCACTCACCAACCAGCCAGGTGGCACCATACACGTTGTGATCGAATTCCATTCGGATGTGGCATTGATTGTATATGTAGCTGTCATGGCTGGGCCCTGGGTGTTTGGCACGGATGTGCCATATGAGGCCTTGGGCATCGACTATCACCTGTACGTTGATGGAATGCCAATGCTTCCGATTGCGGTACATGTGCTCTGTCTCATGGGGGGGCTGGAATGCCACATGTGTGCAATCAATGGCCCCCACGGTGCGTGGGAATCTGGCAATTCTGTAGAAATCTGTCATTGCCTTCAGCCGCAGGTCCTCAGTGTTGGGTTTGATGATTTGGTTGGCCATGCGTCTGAGGATTGCTGGGACAACCTGGTGCACACATCTGCTCATGGAGGACTGTGACATCCCAGCCACCACTCCACTTGTACGCTGAAAAGAGCCACTGGCAAGGAAATGGAGTGTTGCCATGACCTTGACCAGTGGCTGCACTGCATGTGAGCGTTGTGTTGGGCTGGTGATGTCCTCCTGCAGGGTTGTGGTTAATTCCAGGATGGCATGAGGGGTGAATCTGAAGATGCGATACACCTCAGAATCACTCATGCCAAACAGGTCTATGCGGGTGCGGTATATCCTCTCCCGTGCCATCCTCCGTGCCCTCCTCCTTCTTTGTTCATCTAACGTCAGTAGTATAGCTATGCGCGACGATGCCCCTGGCATGTTGGCATACAGATTGTTGTGCAACACGTGTGACTGCTGAGCTCCGAGTCCTCACTAACAGTGTTGCTTTATCTAACATGTAGACTTTTTTTCTCTTTTTAGACCAGCTTTTATATGCTCTAATTTTAGACAGGACATTTTGCTGTTGCGCACACTGCGTAGCCTGCGCTGCCCCAACGTTCTTTTGTGGATCCCCGTAAGTCCCTCATTAGCATATTTGACTAGCAAATCAATGGTCTGTCTCGCGCAGTTTTGCGCGGACGGATGCACCTGTCTAACGAAATTACGCTGGACAAAAAAAAGTAGATTTTTTGCGTATCTCGTTTCGGGGATGCCGTGCATCGAAACGCACGCGCACATTTAGACTTACGCACGCGCATCTCCTGTTGCGCAGTCGTAATCGCTCTGTGAATCTGGGCCACAGTGTCTTTTCACATAGATAGATAGATAGATAGATAGATAGATAGATAGATAGATAGATAGATAGATCGATCAGGGAGGCTACTAGTTAGTATAGTTAAATGTACAGTTTGTAGAGAATATATTGACATCCCTAGTAGTGATGAGCGGAATACGCCATATTCGATTTCGCGATATTTCACGAATATATAGAAGAATATTCGCAAAATATTCGTTAATATCGAATATTCGTGATATTTTATCAAAAAATTTTTTGCGAAATTTCGCTAATGCGAATGCGAAATTTCGCAAAATGCGAATGCGAAATTTCGCTAATGCGAATGCGAAATTGATTGCGAAATTCTCGTCAACACGCGAAAACGAAGATCATTTCCTGGATTACTAAACTAATATGCACTAAACACTGAGGCGGCGTACACACGACCGAGGTTCTCGCTGGAAACCAGCGAGAACCTCGCTGGAAGCTGCATTCCAGCGAGGACCTCGGCCGTGTGTACACAGAGCGCTCGCCCCGCCCGTCGGGAATCCCGTCGAGTGAAAAGAGAGCACGCTCTCTTTTTGCTCGACGGCCCGCCTGGATGAATGGCTGGTTGCCATTCCCGACGGGCGGGTCGCCGATTTCGACGGCCGGCAGAGAACCTCGACGGGCGGAACGATGTGTTCTGCCCGTCGAGGTTCTCTGCCGTGTGTACACGGCCTGACTCTACTTACACAAACTTATATGACTAAACTAAAGTTAATTTTTTTTTATTTTATTTTTATACACAAAACACAGAAGGGCAGAGAAAGTATTCGCGAAATATTCGTTAATATCGTATATTCGTGATATTTAAAAAAAAAAAAATTGCGAAATTTCGCTAATGCGAAATTGATTGCGAAATTCTCGTCAACACGCGAAAACGGAGATCATTTCCTGGATTACTAAACTACTATGCACTAAACACACTAATGCCGCGTACACACGCTGATTTTTTGTGATAAAAAAAACGACGTTTTCTGTGAAGTAAAAAACTACGTTTTTGAAACGTCACTTTTCAAAGACGATGTTGCATACACACCATCGTTTTTTCACAAAAAGCGAGGTTACGTTCACCACTCTTTTCCATTGAAGCTCGCTTCATAACTAGCTTATGTGTACACAGTTGAAAAACGTTGTTTTAAACAACGTTTTTGCTACACACGGTGACTTTTTGTAAAACAAAAAACAACGTTTTGAAAAACGACACAAAAAATTCAAGCATGTTGGAATTTTTTTTGGTCGTTTTTTTTAAGACAAAAAACGAAGTATTCGCAATAGCGAATATTCACCGCAATATTCGAGTCATTCGCGAATACTCGAATATGCAATATTCGTAACGAATATTCGCAATGCGAATATTCGTGAGCAACACTAATCCCTAGGAGTTATCAATATATTTATAAACTGTATAGCTTAGCTAGTTCTGCTATTAGTATCTTTCAGGCAGGAGATTGTGCTTGATGCTCTAACGTGTTAGTCAACGTGTGCTAGTTAATTGCACATAGACGCATTAACTGTTACTGCACGTGTGCTATTTATTTGCACAGAAAGGCAGTTGCTGTTAATGCAAGTGGGCTATTGAATTGCACAGAAACGCAGTCGCTCTGACTGTGCGTGTGCTGTTTAATACCACCTGAGCGCATTTGGTGTCACCACACGTGTGCTGTTACATACCACCTTAGCGCATTTGGTGTCACCGCACATGTGCTGTTACATACCACCTGAGCGCATTTGGTGTCACTGCACGTGTGCTGTTACATACCACCTTAGCGCATTTGGTGTCACCGCATGTGTGCTGTTACATACCACCTGAGCGCATTTGGTGTCACCGCACGTGTGCTGTTACATATCACCTGAGCGCATTTGGTGTCACCGCACGTGTGCTGTTACATACCACCTTAGCGCATTTGGTGTCACCGCACGTGTGCTGTTACATACCACCTGAGCGCATTTGGTGTCACCGCACGTGTGCTGTTACATACCACCTTAGCGCATTTGGTGTCACCGCACGTGTGCTGTTACATACCACCTGAGCGCATTTGGTGTCACCGCACGTGTGCTGTTACATACCACCTGAGCGCAGTTAGTGTCACCGCACCTGTGCTGTTATATACCACCTGAGCGCAGTTAGTGTCACTGTACGTGTGCTGTTATATACCACCTGAGCGCAGTTAGTGTCACCGCACCTGTGCTGTTATATACCACCTGAGCGCATTTGGTGTCACCGCACCTGTGCTGTTATATACCACCTGAGCGCAGTTAGTGTCACTGTACGTGTGCTGTTATATACCACCTTAGCGCATTTGGTGTCACCGCACCTGTGCTGTTATATACCACCTGAGCGCAGTTAGTGTCACCGCACCTGTGCTGTTATATACCACCTGAGCGCAGTTGGTGTCACTGTACATGTGCTGTAATATACCACCTGAGCGCAGTTAGTGTCACCGCACCTGTGCTGTTAAATACCACCTGAGCGGATTTGGTGTCACCGCATCTGTGCTGTTATATACCACCCGAGCGCAGTTAGTGTCACTGTACGTGTGCTGTTACATACCACCTGAGCGCAGTTAGTGTCACCGCACCTGTGCTGTTATATACCACCTGAGCGCAGTTAGTGTCACTGTACGTGTGCTGTTACATACCACCTGAGCGCAGTTAGTGTCACCGCACCTGTGCTGTTATATACCACCTGAGCGCAGTTAGTGTCACTGTACGTGTGCTGTTATATACCACCTGAGCGCAGTTAGTGTCACCGCACCTGTGCTGTTATATACCACCTGAGCGCAGTTAGTGTCACTGTACGTGTGCTGTAATATACCACCTGAGCGCACTTAGTGTCACCGCACCTGTGCTGTTATAAACCACCTGAGCGCATTTGGTGTCACCACACCTGTGCTGTTATATACCACCTGAGCGCAGTTAGTGTCACTGTACGTGTGCTGTTACATACCACCTGAGCGCAGTTAGTGTCACCGCACCTGTGCTGTTATATACCACCTGAGCGCAGTTAGTGTCACTGTACGTGTGCTGTAATATACCACCTGAGCGCAGTTGGTGTGACTCCGCTTGTGCTGTTACATACCACCTGAACGCAGTTGGTGTCACTGTACGTGTGCTGTTATATACCACCTGAATGCATAAATATGTCTGGAAGGACAACAAAGAGAGGCAGAGAGTTACGAGGGCAAGCAGGCTCTGCATGTAGAGGTAACGCTGGTAGTGTATGTGGTGCATCCTCTTCAGCACGTGGCCGTGGCCGTGGCCGCTTGTCCTTCTTTTCGGGAGCTGGCCGTGTTGAGCCTCAACATGCAGAGAAATTAGTAGAGTGGATGACCAAGCACTCCTCATCCTCCTCATCCTCTCTCACACAGACTGATCAAAGTTTATCTGGCAAAGCAGCTGCCAAGGCGTCCTCTTCCCTCTGCACAATGGCTTCACACAATACTTCCCTAGTACCGCCATGTCCTCCTGAGGAGTCCCCCGAACTGTTTCAACACAGTGTTGGGTACATGCTGCAGGAAGATGCGCAGCGTTTTGAAGACTCTGAAGACGGAACACTGATAGAGGAAGGCATTGATGTGAGCCCAGGGAGAGAGGGTGGCCGAGAGGGACAGCAATTTGTCAGTGATGATGTTCCCCCAGCTGGAGCATACTGCCAGGTTGTTGACAGTGATGAGGAGGGAGGGGATGATGAGGTCACTGACTCTACCTGGGTGCCTGATAGGAGAGAGGAGGAGGAGGCACAGGCACATCTCCAAAGAGGCAGGATGCCCTCCAGGGGTCAGCTTAAGGTCACACCCACTGCATTACAGCGCACATCTACGGCGCTTGTGCATGGCGCTGCTGTGTCTGACCGGTACAGCAAAAGTTCTTTGGTGTGGGCCTTTTTTGAAACATGTCCACAAGATCGTACCTTTGCTATTTGCAACTTATGTCGCAAGCGTATCTCGCGTGGCCAAAACATCAACCATCTGGGTACCACATGCTTGTCCAGACATATGTCGACCTGCCATGCAGCTCGTTGGCAAGCACACCAAAAAGACCCACACCAAAGACAAAAGCGTACCCCCCTTGCCCTTCTGGGACCTCCAACCCCAGTAGACCCCCAGTCCTCTCTGAAGCCTGCAGTGAAGGTGTAGAAATAGGTGTGTCACAAGCTAATAGTAGCGGTCAATCTACTGATAGTACCAGGCAAATTTCCCTGCCCCAGCTGCTGCAGTGCCGAAAAAAGTACAATCCCAGCCATCCACATGCCCAGCAGTTGAATGCTAGCTTAGCGAAATTGCTAGCACTTCAACTGCTACCTTTTAAGTTGGTGGATTCTGCCCCCTTCCGTGAGTTTGTGCAATGTGCAGTACCTCAGTGGCAAGTACCAAAACTTTGCAGGGTCAGGCTGAGAGGTGGTTGACGCCACGCCAGCTGAAGCCTGGAATGGTGGTCAGTGATAATGGCACCAACCTCCTCTCTGCCCTGCGACAGGGAAAACTCACCCACGTGCCCTGTTTTGTGCATGTCCTCAATTTGGTGGTGCAGCGGTTCTTGGGCAGGTACCCGGGCTTGCAGGATGTCCTGAAGCAGGCCAGGAAAGTCTGTGTGCATTTTCGGAGGTCATATAATGCCACTGCTCGTCTGACTGACCTCCAAAGGGAATACAACCTGCCCCAGAACCGCCTAATTTGTGACATGCCCACCAGATGGAACTCAACGTTGGCCATGCTGCAGCGGCTGCACACGCAGCAACGGGCCATCAATGAGTACCTGTGCCAATATGGCAGCAGAACTGGGTCAGGGGAGCTAGGTTTTTTTTCCCCACGCCAGTGGGCCTTGATCAGGGATGCATGCACTGTCCTGTCACCATTTGAGGAGGCCACGAGGATGGTGAGCAATGACAGTGCATGCATCAGTGAGACTGTCCCTCTTATTCACATGTTGGAGCACATGCTACGTGGAATAATGGACAGGGCCCTTGAGGCAGAACAGAGGGAGGAAGAGGAGGACTTCCTTACCTCTCAAGGCCCCCTTTACCCAGACAGTGGTCCTGCTTGCCCACCTAGCACACAGGAAGAGGAGGAGGAGGAGGAGGATTGTATCAGCAGCATGGAGGTGGAGCCTAGCACTCAGCAGCAGTCTTCAAGGGATCATTTACAGTCCCAAGGATAAACGTGGAGTTTTACGTGGCTGGGATGAGGTGCCTGTGGATCCTGTCATCCTCAGTGACCCAGAGGACTGTGCCCCGAATGCCTCTGCAAACCTACGCTGCATGGCCTCCCTGATCCTGCAAAGCCTGCGTAAGGATCCTCGTGTACGTGCTATTAAGGAGAGGGATCATTACTGGCTGGCGACTCTCCTTGATCCATCGCAGAGGGAGCAGAAGATGAAACTTCTGCAGGAGGCCTTGCAGAAGGGTCTGTGCAATGCGTTCCCAGAACCGGGGGGATTACCAAAACCTGGCTCTGAACAACGTCTTGCTGAGGATTCGGTGAGTCACAGAAGGGGCGGTTGAGAAGGTGGTTGTCTGACCGATGCGTTCAGGCAGTTTTTTAGTCCGCAGCCCCAAGGTCTGACGGGTTCCAGCAACCATCGCCAGCGTCTGGTTTACATGGTCCAGGAATACCTAGGGGCAAGATCCGACTTGGACACCTTCCCCACCGAAAATACTCTGGCTTACTGGGTCTTGAGGATGGATCACTGGCCAGAGCTTGCCCAGAACGCAATTGAGCTACTGGCTTGCCCTGCATCCAGTGTTCTTTCAGAACGGACATTCAGTGCTGCTGGAGGCTTTGTGACTGATCACAGGGTGCGCCTCTCCACCGGCTCTGTTGATCGACTGACCTTCATCAAAATGAATCAGGCTTGGATCAACACCAGCTACCAAGCACCTGATGCTGATATCAATGAATAATATCTTTTTGTTGAAAAGTCGGATCCCTTTTAGACTGCTGATGCTGAGTGACTGTCCTCTTATGCTGCTGATGGGATATCCTTCTCCTCCTCACTTTTCTTGCTGATAGCTAGTAAGAAATGTTGTGTTTCTGGGCTCCGCCACCAGTGCCTAAGGCACAGTTTTTCAGCCCCTGTTTAACAGGGGCGCCTAATAATTTTTGATGCAATTCTTTGCACGTGGCTCCTTGTTGCGCTCCAATTGGAGTTATTGTGAGGGGTTGCAGTGTTGTGTTGTGCCCAAGGCCCAATTTTTCTGCCCCTGTTCAACAGGGGCACCTAATAACAATTTTTGATGCAATACTTTGCACGTGGCTCCTTGTTGCGCTCCAATTGGAGTTATTGTGAGGGGTTGCAGTGTTGTGTTATGCCCAACGCACAATTTTTCTGCCCCTGTTTAACAGGGGCGCCTAATAACAATTTTTGATGCAATACTTTGCACGTGGCTCCTTGTTGCGCTCCAATTGGAGTTATTGGGAGGGGTTGCAAGTGTTGTGTTGTGCCCAAGGCACAATTTTTCAGCCCCTGTTTAACAGGGGCGCCTAATAACAATTTTTGATGCAATACTTTGCACGTGGCTCCTTGTTGCGCTCCAATTACAGTATGTTTGAGGGGTGCCCTTTTTTCTAAAAAATTTCTTTCACAAAACAATAATGGCCCCCCACCACCGCTAAAATATTCAACATAATGTTGCCACACAGAACTTGCGCAAGTAGCATTAATTACTTTTTTTATAGTCCTCTCATGTTGTGCAGGGACATTTCTAAACACGTGCCAATACTATAGACACCCAGCAGGTGTGATATTTATAGGAATTTTTTATTTATTTATTTTCACTATAAGCATCATTAAAATGGCTGCTCCTGAAAAAAACGTCTGTTTAAAAAAAAAAATTCCATTGATACATGTTCCCTGGGGCAAGACCCGGGTTCTGAATGACGTTTTCCAACATTTGATTGAATTTTGGTCTTTAAAACGACCGTTTTTGAATTTGAACGTTCGGGTCCCATAGACTTCAATGGGGTTCGAAATATTCGTGCGAACCCGCAGTCTCTTCGAACGTTCTGGTGCGAACCGAACCCGGGGGTGTTCGGCTCATTCCTAGTGTTCAGTTTCAAAGCAAGGGGTAGCATATACTCTACAACCAATTCGTATCAGATTCGTTCAATACTCCTTACTACCGATTCGTATCGAATTTGTTTCATGCATTTCACAACCGTTGTATCAGATACATTGCATACTTTCTACCGTTGTCATTCATTGTTCCCCCATGCCGTGTGTTTTTAGTTCCCGCAGCGGAACTTACGAATCGTTTGTTCACGGTTCTTCTCTCTCATTTATTTATGGTCGTGGCCCTCTGACTGAGAGTGATGTGGATCACATAAACACGCGACAAGACTAACAACATAAATAGACCTGAAGTGTGCCTTGGTGTTCTGGTCAGTATGCCAAGAAAAGGGGGCATACCCAAAGTAAGTAATGGGTAGTTAATTGAAGAAGGATACCCTGAGAAGTGCCCTGAAAAAGGGAAGGGCGGGAGGGACAGTCGAATGCGATTGAATGCGCAGACTCACGGACATGAGGTGAGCTGGGAAGAGTCGGCCCAGTGACGTGTAGTACTGCACACTGAACCGACAAAGAGCATGTGTGAGTGGGCTGCTTAAATACCCTCCGGGCTCCTCCCATAAACTCAGGCCACCATACTGGCCTTCTTATTTATGGTCGTGGCCCTCTGACTGAGAGTGATGTGGATCACATAAACACGCGACAAGACTAACAACATAAATAGACCTGAAGTGTGCCTTGGTGTTCTGGTCAGTATGCCAAGAAAAGGGGGCAAAAGACTCAGATAGGGAAATAGCTTATATTGATTTCTTGTATTTATTGAGCCAGCTTGGTAAAGGCTTGTGCCATTTCTTCCTGAGTATTTGGGATGTATGTGGCAAAACAAGGAGACTTCCCATCAGCCTGGTATCTTGATTACGTGGTCTGGTACTCCCTGTTGGGAGGCAGTTGAGGCTTCTCTAATTCGGAAAGAATGTCCAGAGAACTGACTGGGGTTTGAAGCCCACGTTGCTTAGGATTCTGACATGCTTGACAAACTGGCTGCCACTCAGGGAGCTGGTTTAGAAAGGGTAGCAACAAGCTACCATCAGATTGGCTGGGTAGATGGAGCAGTAGTTGGTCGAGCATCGTCACTGGGCGTCAAGCATTGTTAGTCTGTAACAGGTTGATGTCTGTCATGGACCGTGAAATCATACTTCATGTATTACATAAGATGAGACATTATGTATATGACATATTGCAGGATGCCTTTGGACATTATGAGGTGTCTGTCTACTGTAGATGGGGATTGAACTGAATTAGACTATTGAGGACTATTGAAAGGCTAAGTGGCTTGTGAAAGACATTCATTGTCCAGTGTGTAGAGGTGTTAATTCAGTCGGCTCTTAGACCTTTCTATTGTGTGATAACACTGTTTTTGAGCCTTTTGATTATCAGGAGTATTGGATTAGCATGTCATTATCTAAAAAAAGTGTGATCTCTCAGATGTAGTAATGACCTCCTCTCTATGCGGAGACAAGCCGGCTAGATAACATATTCTGTTAAACTTCACTGATGTCATTGTCTACAGGAATGTCATTCTTTCTGAGGTAGTGAAGTCATGCTGAAGGCATCGGTGCCGAGATGTCTCTGTATGGAAACCCCAGTGTGTGAAAAAGGGGGTGGAGATTTCATTGTTCTTTGATGGAGGAAAGCTGTAACCTGTATATAACTAGCAGAGTGTTTCAATAAAGTTGAGTTCTGGTTGAGCACATATACAACTCGTTTGGTGTGTGTTCTCCATGGATCCAATTGGCACATAGCTGTAGGTTGGATCCCGGAATCTTGGATGACTGGACCATCAAATGTTGCAAGCTGCAAGCTGATCGAATAGAAGCAGAGGAGTGTCGGGAGAGCAGGATCTGGGCGAGCAAGGGTCTCGTCACAATGTCAACCCCTGTGGCTGGTTTGTTGCGTTTGCAGACTGAGAGTGTAGGGGTTCAAAAGCGACTCGGGTGGCGTCGGAGCAGTGTCTGACTGCTGGAGCCACTGACTGTAAATTCACTAAATGGACGAAAGGTGGGGGTGGTGGCGCTGTCACCAATGTGTTGTATAACTAGCCCAATATATAACCGCTCGGTTGGTATATAGGTTCTATTAGGGCAACATTCCCTGTGTTAGATATCTGCCTGATGGTTATGATGGTGAGTATGTTACTCTAGATCACAGGCAAAGGATGTGTATCAGTGTTGTTACATAACATGCGTATACATGCAAAATGTACTATAGGTGGATAAAGTATACATAAGCTGCTTACCACAGTAAGGAAATAATAATAAAAAAGAACCTTACAGGGCCTAGTTCATATATACATATGGACAAAAGTCCCGTAATCAAATATAAAAAGGCAGTAAATACTGGTGGTATCAAAAAGACATATAGCATATATTGCAAAAGTCCATGCAGCAAGTATAATCAAATTTGTAGTGAAGAGTTCACGGTGCACCTATGTGGGTAGGTGATTTTAACAATGCATCAAGTGTTAACTCGCAGTGGGTCCGGTGCTCCCCCTTGTGGATCCCCACTCACCAGAAGCAATCACACCTGCAGGGGTAGAGTGCATATCAGACGGTCAGTTGTTCCTTGGTGCTGTTGTTTCCTTATCCACGGTTCCTGGTGGGTATTCTTGATGCAGGTGTTAGAGTATGGTTGTCTGTCAGATTTCCTCCAAATCAGAAAAAACAGGTTCCCATAGCGTAATATGTTTTAAAAATTGTTTTATTGACACTGCCTAAAAAGGCGTGTACAAAACATATGCAAAACGATAACACAAAATTTATATATATACAGAAGATCCAAAAAAGTATACCGGAAATGTATATAGGTAGCCGGCTGCAAGACAGCGAATGAAATATGAGCACGGTTAGGCAGTATACAGATTTGGGATAAAAGGAGCCAAAAAATAATAAAAAATAAAAATGGGTAAATAAAATCTGTTGCCTAACATTTAAATGGGTATAGGCATATCAGATACACTGCACTATGGGAGTCCGTGAGCTGTTCTCCCCAGCATGGGAGCGGCGTGCGTTCCAAGCGCAATCAGCTGGTTGCCCGGAAGTGCGTGTAGGAGTACGTGTATCCGCTTTACGTACGTTTCGTATTTGGTTACGTCTTCTGAAGCGGGTACACGTAAACAGTAACTCTCTAAATATATGGAGGAGGTCGGCATGGCAACGTTCAAACGCTAAGTAGCGTTGGCCAATCAGGTGAAGGAGTGGCTGCGAGAGTGTTCAATGATATTGATAGGCTATAAGTCTTGTAGGGGCGTATCATAAGATTGAGGTAGGCCAATTCAACAGGCGGGTTTAAGCTCCAATCATGAGAGGCCCTTAGGACTCAAGTAATAGTTGCCATGTCGACAGTCCTGGGTACCCCGATCTAAACAGGAAGTGTGTACCGATATATAGGTATTTAAAAGTATTTTGCGATATAGTTCGAAGTGTGAGGGATGGCTATCCTATATGCAAGATGGAATATTTAAGCCTATATTATATATCTTATGTAATGGGAGTGGATGACACCGCGCAGATCTGGGTAAACCACCATGTTCTACATATGCTGCGCAGAGTCACATTCCTCAGCAGAACATGGGTGAAATAGTGATAGTAGCTTCCTAGGTGCGACTCTGCATTTAGTGTGACAAGTATTGATGGAAAAGTGGTTATATTCATTAGAGCCGCATACGTGTAGATAAACCATTATATTTTATAATCACTACACTGGGTCTACAGCACATCGTAAGGGAATTAATATTGATGTGACACAGATGCATCATACCGTGACAAGAAATCATAATTGATTATTAGAATATAAATGTGATAAAACAATATAGATGTGATAATACAATATATTTATAGTGGTTGGGGGGTCTAGAGTAGGGTATGGGTATAGTGTATACCTGCAGTAGTCCCCTATCCATGCTCTCTAGTGTGTACAATACACATATGCCCCAATATTGGTAATATCATGGGTAATGGTATACTGGAAGCAGTAATGGGGATAGCGTGAACAATAATGTACACCCTACGGAGAGATCCTAATGTGGGTAATTCCCAATAAATAGAGGTGTGCGCTCTCAAGTGTGGGCTCATTATTAGATAAACAAGTGAGAGGTAAGTATGAATACTATATACAAAAATAATATATATAAAATATGTGGTATAAAACTAATATGGTGCATGAGAATAGTGAAACTAGTATGTGTATATATATATATATATAGATATATATAGTGCATACATATGTGTGAAAAAGTGCTAACTTCCTAGTGCCCCCTATTGTAGACCAGTGGGTGTTGGAAAAGGGGGGGGGAGAATAGAAATCTGTAGGTGTATGTATAGGTGATGGTCACCTCTTATCCCCCAGTAAGAGCCAGTGGATGTGGCGGGAAGGGGAGGGGGGGGTTTGTAATGTATACTGCTCAAGGGTTGGCTAGGAAACTGAGATCTATATCTACATTTAATCCATTAGGTCTTAAAGATCCCAAACGGTAGATCCAGCTGGTTTCATTCTGGGAGATGGCTATGGTTTTATTCCCACCTCTCCAGTGATCTTTGATTAGATCTATACCATAGAAGATAAGTCCTGTTGGATCTTGGTGATGGAATTTCTTGAAATGGCGTGAGAGATTATGCTTCGTGGATCCTTTCTTAATCCTATTGATGTGTTCCCGGATCCTGACTTTTAGTTGTCGTGTGGTTCGGCCTACATATTGTAGGTGGCAGGGGCATTCGATGACATAGGTCACGTGGGTGGAATGACAGGTGATAAGATCTCTGATTTGATATTCTTTCAAGTCAGCCCTCGACTTGAAACTCAGTTTTCTCCTTGGTTGTTTCTTGCTTACCCTACACGGTAGGCATTTTTGGCATTTGAAGAAACCCTTTAGCTCAGGGCACAGGCTGATGTGTTTTGGTGGATCGATAACGTTATGTACAAGGTGGTGGCGTAACGAGGGGGCACGTCTGTAGATAAAGGTGGGTTTTTTCTTTAGAATTTTGTTCAGAGCATGATCTTCCTGTAGAATGGGCCAGTACTTTTTGACTATATTTTCAAAATCTTTATATTGTGAATTAAACCCGGTGATAAAGGCTATATCTGATGTACTGGGTTTGTTCTTTTCTTTTGGTGTCAACATGCTGTTCCTGTCCATGTTCTGAACATCCTCTTTGAGTTTCATCAGAGTGCTTTCCTTGTAACCTTTCTCCTTAAACCTCTCAATTATTACATCAGCTTGATTACTGTAGTCTAGGGTGGAATTGCAATTTCTGCGAAGACGCATAAGTTGACCTTTGGGTATATTAGCTTTCCGCTTTGGATGGTGGCAGCTTGTGGATGGGATATACCCATTGCGGTCCGTCGATTTAAAGAATGTTTTAGTATGCAATTTAGACCCTTCTTTGAAAATTTGTAGGTCTAGGTAGTCTATGATCTCCATATTCCACTTCCCCGTGAATGTGAGGCCATATTTGTTGTTGTTCAGGTTAAGTAGAAATGTTTGGAATGAGTCTATGGGTCCGTCCCATAAAATGACGATGTCGTCGATATATCTTCGGTACAGTCTGATCTGAGGTATGTTAAGGTTGTACACATACTCCTCCTCCCAGCAGTCCATCAGTAGGTTAGCGACACTGGGGGCATACCGTGCCCCCATTGCCACTCCCTTGGTTTGCACATAGTAGTTCTTCTTGTACCAGAAATAGTTACAGCTCATTGCCATTCCTAAGCCTTCAATGATGAAATTAATCTGTTCCTGTTTCAGTCTTGTGTGTTGATGGAGGGCTTTTTCCACCCCGTCAATGCCGTCTGTTTGCGAAATGCTAGTGTACAGTGAATTAACATCAATTGTAGCAAGCACAAGATTTTCCGCATTTTCCACCTGTTTGAGTTCACCAATCAGTTGTACACTATCGCGAAGATACGATCTACCCACTTTAACAACGGGTTTTGGAATGAGTCCAAATATTCTCCTAGTCTGGAGAACATGGAATTGATCCCAGTTATGATAGGTCTTCCTGGGGGCTTGTTGAGTCTTTTATGTATCTTGGGTGTGTAATAAATGACTGGTGTCCTGATGGAATTTGATATCAAATATTCAGCCTCACTAGGGTTCAGTATGCCCATAGTTCTGCCTTTATTGACATACTTAGCCAGTTTCTTATTGAACCTCACCTTGGGGTTACTCTTTAACTTCTTGTATGTGTTCGGGACCTTGAGAAGATTGTCCATTTCCTCTTCATAGTCCGTCTTGTTGAGAATAACAAGCCCACCCCCCTTATCCGCCGGCCTAATAACGACCTCATTCTTCTTCGCAATTTCTTGGATCGTTTTCCACACATTCTTATTTTTATTTTTGAACTTTCTTTTTAGCTTCCTTAAGTCGCTTTCCACCATCTTTTTGAAAGCTGCTATACACTGGTTGCCTGGAGTGTTAGGATTAAATACAGAATTGTATTTATAAATTCACTAGGTCGTAGGGAACCGTAGAAGGGCTGGTAGATGGCTTCTTGGGTGACTATGCTGGGCAAAGCCCTAAATGGGGAACGAGTAAGGATTTCAGACATGTCCCTAAAGAGGGCACTCTTGAAAGGTAGGCGCTTGCCACTGACTACAGGTTGGTGCTTCTGTATGCCCTGTAGGAGGGACTTGACTGCATGGGCTCGAGAATACTGACAGTTTACTGGGGTCCTGCAGGGACAGGAAATGCTGGACGCCATCTAGATATGGCGTGAAAGTATTGTGAGAAAGGGTCAGCTGCGTGTGGCAATACGATATGAAGGCTATTGCTGCCCTGAGGCAAGTGGCCAAAAATTAGCGGTTAGTGTTCCAAGCAGTGCGATAGGCCTTCAGTGTGTTGCGTGCCAAGGAGTGGTTAATGAGCTGGGTTGAGTTGGTGAGATGCTACTTCAGTCCATCGTCAGAAATGACCAGGGTGGGACAGGGATGGTTATTCGGTCGGCTCCAGGCTCTTGCTGGAAAAACAAAGTAAGGTTGGAATGGGACAGAGCATCAGCTGCGATTTTGCATTTGCCTGGAATATGTCTACAGAAGATATTAAACTGGTGACGGAGTGACAGCTGCGCGAGCCTGCGCAGGAAGGACGTGATGGGGAGAGGCTTGATCTACCTTAATTGATGAAGTCGGCTGTGGCCTGATTGTCTGTGGTGAAGAACACTGTCTGTCCAGTTCAAGTGTGGCCCCAGACCTGGGCAGCTGCCACAATGGGGTACAGCATGAGGCGTGATGAAGACTGGGTGAAGCAGAAATTTAAGAGAATTTCTGGGGGCCAAGGTTTGGAGAACCAGTGGCAGACGAAAAATGCACGCAAAAGCCTGTGGTGGCTCGGCTGACACTGCCGGGATGAAGATTGAAATGCTGTTCTATCAGGTGGGGAAGTTGTCCCACATAGCTAAGTCTGCTACTGATGCTTGGTCTAGTTTGAGAACTTGGACTGGATCTTGCATTGGTGTGAGAAAATCAAGACAATACACAGGTGCTCAACAAGACGATAAACATGCACTCGCTGACCAACGTGCACTCGCTGACCAACGTGCACTCGCTGACCAACGTGCACTCGCTGACCAACGTGCACTCGCTGACCAACGTGCACTCGCAGACCAACGTGCACTCGCTGGTGCTGGATGGAAACCTGAACTAACTGCAGGGAAAAATACAGGGAAAAGATGAGTGGCCCGCATGCCACTAAAGATGAATGGCCAACTAGGTGCCACTGTGTGTTTGTGTGGCTGATTGTTTGTCACTGAGGTGTGTTTGCAAGTTTAGTTTGTATTCGGGTTTGCACGTGGTGCGCGCTGCAAAGTGTTTTATACTACTGCAGACAATATAATGTGGTTGCAAGGGTGTCAGTAAGTGTCGGGTTGCTGGGATGATATTGTGTGGTTGCAGGGGCCTCGAGTATGAAGGTTTGTTTTGAGACGGCATTGCGTGGTTGCAAGGGTGTCAGTCTGGTTTGCTGAGACGATGTTGCGTGGTTGCAAAGGTCTCAATGATTATGAGGTTGTTTTGAGATGGCATTGCGTGGTAGCAAGGGTCTCAGTCTGGTTTGCTGAGACGATATTGCAAGGGTCTCGATGATTATGAGGTTGTTTTGAGATGGCCTTGTGTGGTTGCACGGGTCTCAACAAGTGAGGGGTTGCTGAGACGTTGTTGCGTTTGCAATGGTCTCAAGTGAGTGTCGGGCTGCTGAGATGACTATGTATGGCTGCAAAGGTCTGAACGGGTGTCAGGTTGCTGAGAAGATATTGCGTTTGCAATGGTGTCAAATGAGTGTCAGTTTGCTAAGACGACTTTGTATGGCTGCAAAGGTCTTAACGGGTGTTAGGTTGCTGAGACGAGATTGTGTGGTTGCAAAGGTCTAGACGAATGTGAGGTAGCTGAGATGATATTACATTTGCAAAGGGTCTCAAATAAGTGTCAAGTTGCGGAGACAATATTTCTTTTTTTTTTTTAATGAAAACGACTGAATGAAACGCTGGTAAACATTCGTTACCACGTCTGGCAGTGTTTACAAGCTGTTACAGGCATTGGTGTTTCGAATGCCTCTGAACATCCGACTGAATCCATTTTTTTTTCAGGAAGGTTTCTAACTCAACTGCCTAGAAATGACTATAATGATCCTATGTAAATGTACTAATAAGATAACACGGAGGAGAGATTGGGGACCCTGTGTAGATGTATTGTTAAGATAACAGAGGAGAGATTGGGGGCGGCTGAAAAAACACCCAACTGTTCCTAAACGTACAACAGCAGTGTACATGAGGCCTAAGACAATTTGCCTGGCTGCAAGGATCTCAATGAATGCCAGGTTGCTGGGGCGAGACTGCGTGGTCACAAAGGTCTTTATCGAGTGGAAGGTTGCAAGGGTCTCAATGAGTGTGGGGCTGCTGAGACATTATTGCATTAGCAAGGGTCTCAACAAGGGTGTCAGGCTGCTGAGACGATTTTGTGTGGTTGCAATGGTCTCAATAGGTGTCAGGTTCCTGGGCCGAGATTGCGTGGTGGCAATTTTTTTTTTAGCGTTTTTTTTTTTTGGCACTTTTATATTTCTTTCTTCTTTTTGCGTTTTTTATTTTGCGTTTTTTGTATATATATTTTCTTGCATTTTGTAAGGGTCATGTGTTGCAAGGGTCTTAAGGGTGTCAGGTTGCTGAGACGATATACGCTTGGTTGCAAGGATCTCAATGAGTGTGAGGGCTGCTGAGACGATTTTGCGTAGTTGCAGCGGTCTCAACAGGTGTTAGGTTGCCGGGGTGCTGAGATTGCGTGGTGGCAAAGTTTTTATTTTTCTTTTTTTTCTTTTGCGTTTTCTTTTTCTTTTGGCGTTTTTATATATATTTTTTATTTTATTTTGCGTTTTGTAAAGGTCATGTGTTGCAAGGGTCTTAACAAGGGTGTCAGGCTGCTGGGATGATTTTGCGTGGTTGCAAGGATCTCAATGAGTGTGGGGCTGCTGAGATGATATTGCGTTTGCAAGGGTCTCAACAAGGGTGCCAGGCTGCTGAGACGATTTTGCATGGTTGCAATGGTCTCAACAGGTGTCAGATTGTGTGGTGGCAAAGTGTTTTTTTTTTTTGCGTTTTTTATTTTATTTTTTATTTTATTTTGCGTTTGTAAAGGTCATGTGTTGCAAGGGTCTTAACAAGGGTGTCAGGCTGCTGAGATGATTTGCATGGTTGCAAGGTCTAAATCAATAAGAATTGGGTTAATGAGAAAGGATAGAAACACCTGGCTTGTTTGTACCTTAACCAAGCAGTATAGGGTAGAAGGACAACGCCTGTTTAAATCGTAGGTTCCATAGGGGCCACTAATGAACGATATGGGAGACAACGAATAGTAGCAAATTGATAGGACATAAAGAATGTAATAACAAATTTTACTTGCGACAGTGGGCCATGCGAGTGAGTTTGCGGCGGACTGTGGCTGGAGTGAAACATGTAGGAAAGGTGTAGCGTGATGCCATGCATGGGGCAAAACAACAAGGTTTGGTGTAGAAAATAGAACACGAGAAGTGCGTACGAATATTTTATAAGCTCCACTGTGGGAACCGAACATATGATGCGGGTGACACCATGAGAGGCCATGAATTTTGACATGACAAACAAGCTAACAAATCCTACCTGGGACAATGAACATGCAACTGGGTTTGCTTGGACTGGAGTGGATGTGCAACACATCCGAAGAGTGTGGCGTGGTGTGGTGTGGCGCCATGCATGACGCACAGGCAATAACTTTGGTAAATAAATGAGAGAGAAGAACCGTGTACAAACAATTCGTAAGTTCTGCTGCGGAAACTAAAACGCACGGCATGGGAGAAACATAGAATGGCAATGGTGGAAAGTATGCAATGTATCTGATACAAAACGGTTATAAAGAGAAATGACTGATACAAAAACGGTTGTAAAATGCATGAAACAAATCCGATACTAATCGGAAATAAGGGGTGTTGAACAAATCTGCTGTGAATTGGTTATAAAGTGTATGCTACTACTTGCTGTGAAACCGAACACCTACCAGCCACCCATCCCCCCAGGCTAATCAAGTGCAGACAAGGCAGCAGGTGAGTTCAATTACCACCTCAATCTGCCAAAGAACCCATACAAAGAATATATGCTAATCTCCAAATGAATGAGACAGCAAGCATGGACATTGAATATACAAATAAATGGTTTGTTTGGCAGGAGGAAGTTACAAATGTACCAAGCCTGTAACTAAAGATGTTAGAACATGAGCAACAATAACTCAGAGGCAGATTTTTACAAAAGAAATGCAGGATAGGAAGCATAACGTATTGCAAGATTGCACATGATACAAAAGGTTTGAATACAACCTGCGACAGTAAGCGGGAACCGCCGTCGAAGACCATGAACAGAGAAGCCACAATGCACTTGCGATGTCGAATGCGATTGAATGCGCAGACTCACAGACATGAGGTGCGCTGGGAAGAGTTCGGCCCAGTGACGTGTAGTACTGCACACTGAACCGACAAAGAGCATGTGTGAGTGGGCTGCTTAAATACCCTCCGGGCTCCTGCCATAAACTCAGGCCACCATACTGGCCTTCTTATTTACCAAAGTTATTGCCTGCGCGTCATGCATGGTGCCACACCACACTCTTCGGATGTGTTGCACATCCACTCCAGTCTAAAGCAAACCCAGTTGCACGTTCACTGTCCCAGGTAGGATTCGTTAGCTTTTTTGTCATGTCTAGGGATGAGCCGAACACCCCTGGGTTCGGTTCGCACCACAACCTGCGAACAGACCAAAAGTTTGTGTGAACTTTAGAACCCTGTTAAAGTCTATGGGACTCGAACGTTTGAAATCTAAAGTACTAATTTTAAAGGCTAATATGCAAGTTATTGTCCTAAAAAGGTGTTTGGGGACCTGGGTCCTGCCCCAGGGGACATGTATCAATGCAAAAAAAGAGGAGCAGTGATTTTAATAATGCTTAAAGTGAACCAATAAAATTGAAATATTCCTTTAAATTTCGTACCTAGGGTGGTGTATAGTATGCCTGTAAAGTAGCGCTTGTTTCCTGTGCTTAGAACTGTCCCTGCACAAAGTGTAATTTCTGAAGGAAAAAAGTCATTTAAAATCACTCATCTTTGGGTCCGGTATGGATATTAAGGGGAACCCTGCGTCAAATAAAAAAAAATGATGTGGGGTTCCCCCCAAATATCCATTCCAGACCCTTCAGGTCTGGTATGAATTTTAAAGGGAACTCCACACCAAATTTAAAAAAAAAATGCCGTGGACCCCCACACATTTTTTTTATCAATTACTTTTCTCTGTATTGCCGGAGCCGACAATTCATTATAGCCGCGAGTGATTTTAAATTACTTTTTGTCCTTCAGAAATGACACATTGTTCTAAGCATGGGAAACAAGCGATACTTTACAGGCATACTATACACCCCCCCCCTAGGTATGAAATCTAAAGGAATATTTCACTTTTATTGTTTCACTTAAAATCACTGCTGCCAAAAAAACTGCATTTTTTTTAAACTTTTTTTTTGCATTGATACATGTCCCCTGGGGCAGGATCCAAGTCCCCAAACACTTTTTTATTACAATAACTTGAATGAATGAATGAATGAATGAATGAAAAACTTATATAGCGCGGCACATGCGAACTAAATCGCCTCTGGGCGCTTGTTGTTTCTGTCTCTCAAGGCCTTCAAAAGAGCAGAGTTTTAATCTGTCTTCTGAAGCTCAGGTGGTTCTTCTCCAACCGAATGCTGGTTGGTAAAGCGTTCCATAGTCTGGGACCTTGGAAAGCAAACCTTCTTTCTCCTTTGGACTTGTATCTGACTTTGGGTATCTGGAGCAGATTTCGATTGCTGGATCGCAGGACGCGATTGGAATTGTGGGCTTCTATCTTTTCGCATAGATATTGCGGGGCTTTCCCATGGATGCACTTATGTGTCAGACAGAGGGCTTTAAAAGTAATTCTGTCTTTTACTGGCAACCAATGAAGGGATCTCAGTGAAGGTGAGATGGATTCCCAGGGTTTTTTCCCAGTCACAAGTCTGGCGGCCGTGTTCTGAACGACTTGCAGACGAGCGATTTGGTACTTTGGGAGTCCGAGGTAAAGGGCATTTGCATAGTCCAGTCTGGAGTTTACAATTGCTCCCACCACGACTGCTGTGTCTTCTTTAGGAATAAACGGAAAAAGTCTGTGTAGTAGGCGCAGCAGATGGTGAGATCCGCTGACTACTGACCCTATTTGTGCGTCCATTGTCATGTAGGAGTCAAAGATGACCCAGAGACTTTTGACTTTGGAGCTAGGGGTGATGATTTGGCCCAGAATGGGCGGAGGTGTCCAGGTTGTTGCCAGTTGACTCTTGCGACTGGCATGAAACAGAAAAAGTTCTGTTTTGGAACTATTGAGTTTAAGATAACTCTTTGTCATCCAGTTTTCTATCAAAGAGAGACAATTCTCTAAACTGCGATGATGATCCTTTTTGTTGCAGAATGCGAAAATACAGTTGCGTGTCGTCTGCGTATGAGTGATAAAGTAGTTGTTGACTACTAATGATTTCAAAGAGAGGGCGAAGATAGACGTTAAAGAGCACCGGTGACAGGGGTGATCCTTGAGGGACTCCACATGACACCGTGCGTTTTTCCGAGGTGAAAGGTCCCAATTTCACTGTTTGTAAACGGTTTTCCAAGAAGGAGGAAAACCATGGTAAATCACCTTCTGCGACTCTGGCTACTTCAGCTAGCCGCGTCAGTAATAGTTTGTGATCTACCGTGTCAAAGGCTGCGCTTAGGTCCAGTAGAACCAGAAGACAAGATTCTCCTTCGTCTGCGGCCTCTAGAGCGTCATCTCATATTTTGAGTAATGCTGTCTCTGTCCCGTGTCCGGGACGGAAACCCGATTGAAATGGGTCAAGTAGATTATGGGTATCTAGATGCTGTTGCAGCTGTTGTACCACTACTTTCTCCATTACCTTGGAGAGGACGTTTAGGCCTGTTATGGGACGGCGGTGATTTGGGTCCTTGGGGTCCAGGGTGGGTTTCTTCAAGATGGGCTGGATTGTGCCCTCTTTCAGCAGGGAGGGCACTATGCCTTCCTTAAATGACTGGTTTATAAGCTGCGTGATAGGTGGTGCCAGGATATCGGCACATTCCTTCAGCAGTTTAGTGGGGATGATATCATTAGGCGCTGTGCTGTTTCGCAAAGTACCGATGATATTTTTTGTGGCATCGATGGAGATGGGTTCCAGAGTGAACTTTGTTAAATGTAGAAAGTTTCTATGGGTGTTGTGTGGTTGATTGAGGGCGGGGTTGAGGGGGGTATTGATTTGTCCAATGATTTCCCAGATTCTCTCAATTTTATTGATGAAGAAATCCGATAATTCATTGCAAAATTCTTGAGTATCTGAATTGGGGGCTTCAAGACAGCCTGGATTCATGGTCTGCGTGACCAGCTTGAAAAGTTTGCGGGGGCGGTTTAGGGCGTTGTTGATAGCCTTGGAAAAATTATTTTTCTTGGCTCTAAAGATTGCTTTGTGGTATTTTCTTGTTGCTGCTTTGTAGATGAGGAGGTTTTCCTCTGAAGCGCTTCTTTTCCAGGCACCTTCCGCCCTTCTGCGCTCTTGCTTCAGTAGCGACAGCTGGTTGTTAAACCACCCGGACTTGTTTTTCCGGATGTGGGCTTTGCGTTTCGGTGCTACTAAGTCGGCTGACTGTAGTAGGGCTGCATTTATGGCATCCAGTGTATCTGAGGCTGTTCGAAATGGTTAGATTGTTTTAATTTTCTTTCCTAAGGTAGATTTGAAGAGTTCCGAATGGAGCTTATTCTGAGATCTAGTCCAGTGTGTTGTCACCGGCTTAGGTGTTTTTATCAATGGGGGAGTTTTGGAAATTATGAATTTAATTGCATGGTGATCTGTCCATGGCAACGGTTCATTTTCCAAAATACTTATTTTCAGATTTTGTCTGAAAATAAGATCGAGTGTGTGACCTGAAGCATGTGTGGGCCCACATACTAGTTGCTGTAGCCCTAATCCTTCCAGGTGGTCAATACAGGCGTCAGCAATGGGGTCTTGTGAGGAATTGGCCCAGAGGTTGAAATCCCTGAGCAGCAAAAGGTGTTTGCTGTTAAGGGTATAAGTGGAGATGAAGTCCGTCAATGATGATAGAAGCTGCGATTTTGGCCCGGGTGGCCTATAGCAGAGAAGAACGCGGACGGTCTCCTGGGGATTTGTTTGCAGCTGCAGAGTAAGGGTTTCCATGAATGGAAGAGGATTTTGAAAGACTGGTTTAGTGATCGCAAGGTGAGTCTTGTGGATCACCGCCAGGCCTCCTCCTCTTTGCCCTATTCTGTTTTCGGTTATAATACGATAGTTTTCTGGCACCAGTTCACCTAGAATGGTGTTACAGTCGGCTGTGAGCCAGCTTTCTGTAATGAAGAGAGGCAGTCTAAATCGTATTGTAGAATGAAATCATGGATTTCTAATCAGTGTTTTACTGCCGATCTTGTGTTGATCAAAGCACATGATATGTGCTTAGGCTGGGGTGGATAACTGAAATTTTTCATCGTCGATCGATTCTCAATAGTTGCTCAATTCTTAAGGCCTTTTTGGTGATGGCTGGTAATACTGTGGCGAATCGCCTCAGACCCAGGATGGTGTCTGCAGAATATCGCAGATTAGCCATTGTCGCCAAGCATCGGGGGTGTCAGTGAGGTTTTTAATTAGATGGGGGGGGATTCTTTAAATCCTCACTCCCAGGTTGATCCAGAGGAAGGCGAAAAAAACCCTGGCCGTGCTAACCAGTGTGCTGCGGTAAGGGAAAAAAATTCCTTCCTGACCCCTCAAGAGCGATCAGCCGAAACCCTGGATCAAGTGCTAAAGGGGTGGTGGATACGCGGTGGGGCAAAATAGGGGGAGATGTGCTGGGGTGTACCAAGATGGCCGCCATTCAGGAAAAAGGACCCTAGCTGGGGGCTGTCACCTTGGTGGATAGGACACTAGAGAAGGCTGGTGGGCGACTGGGATAGGATGGGGGTCCTCCTAGGGTAGATGGGGGTTTCTGGGCCACTTTAGAGGGATTTCCTCGGTGTTTGTGCGGTGCGCCGCTAGGCCGCGGGTGAAGACGCGGTCTTTCCTAAGCGCGGTCGCCCAAAATCTGCATAGGTCGGCGCATATGGATGGAGAGGGAAGGAACTCAGGCGGGGAGGCGACGGGGGGATGCCTCGAATACGGATGGCTTTGGGAAGGAGCCGGTGGCCAGGAGGAAAAAGGGGGGCAGCCGGCTCTGTAGTGTGCAACCGTTGCTCCGCTGGGCAGAGCTGCGGTTTATCCTTAGAAGGACGGCCGCACTGTCCCAGGGGAGGCAGGGAGGCGGGGGGAACACAAGCGCCCAGAAAGAGGGCTAGACACGGCATATTAGCCTTTAACCACTTGAGGCCCGCGCTACCGTCGGATGACGGCAACAGCGCGGACCTCAATATCCAACATGCCGTCATTTGACGGCATGTCTTTCTGGCGTTCCCAGCGCGCGCTGTACAGCGCGCTGCGGGGAAGCCCTGTGTTGTCCGTGTCCCTTGGACACGGCCAATCACAGATCGCGGCAAACGGCCAATCAGAGCGGCCGTTTGCAATGCGATCTGTGGGCGAATGAGAGATGATCTCTCATAGATCATCTCTCATTGCCGGCTGACACAGAGACAATGTCCTGTCTCTGGAAGGGAGGAGCCCGATCTGTGTTCCTTCCTACATAGGGACACAGATCGGTCACCCCCCCAGTCACCCCCCCCTCCCCCTACAGTTAGAACACACCTAGCATACACATTTAACCCCTTCCTCACCCCCTAGTGTTAACCCCTTCAATGCCAGTCACATTTATACTGTAATTAGTGCATATTTATAGCACTGATCGCAGTATAAATGTGAATGGCGCCAAAAATGTGTCAAAAGTGTCCGATGTGTCCGCCATAACGTCGCAGTAAAAATAAAAATCGCAGATCGCCGCCATTTCTAGTAAAAAAAAAATAATAAAAAATAATAATTCTCTCCCCTATTTTGTAAGCGCTATAACTTTTGCGCAAACCAGTCGCTTATTGCGATTTTTTTTTTTTTTTTTTTACCAAAAATATGTAGAAGAATACGTATCGCCCTAAACTGAGAAAAAAAAATGTGTTTTTTTTTTTAATTGGGATATTTATTATAGCAACAAGTAAAAAATATTGTATTTTTCTTCAAAATTGTCGCTCTTTTTTGTTTATAGCGCAAAAAATAAAAATCGCACAGGCGATCAAATACCACCAAAAGAAAGCTCTACTTGTGGGGAAAAAAGGACGTAAATTTTGTTTGGGAGCCACGTCGCACGACCGCGCAATTGTCAGTTAAAGCGACGCAGTGCCGGAAGCTGAAATTTCACCTGGGCAGGAGGGGGGTGTAAGTGCCCAGTAAGCAAGTGGTTAAAATTAGCACTTTAGATTTCAAACGTTCGAGTCCCATAGACTTTATCAGGGTTCTAAAGTTCACATGAACTTGCCGCGAACACCTCAAATAGTTTGCTATTCAGCGAACAGGCAATGTTCGAGTCGAACATGAGTTCTACTCGAACTCGAAGCTCATCCCTAGTCATGTCAAATTCGTGGCCACTCATGGTGTCAACCATACCTTATGTTTGGTTTCGGCAGTGGAGCTTACAAAGCATTGATACGCACTTCTCGTGTTCTATTTTCTACACCAAACCTCATTGTTTTGCCCCATGCACGGCATCATGCTACACCTTCCCGACATGTTTCACTCCAGCCACAGTCCGCCGCAAACTCACTTGCATGGCCCATTGTCGCAAGTAAGATTTGTTATTACATTCTTTATGTCCTATCAATTTGCTACCATTCGTTGTCTCCCATATCGTTCATTAGTGGCCCCTACGGAACCTACGATTCAAACAGGCGTTGTCCTTCTACCTTATACTGCTTGCTTAAGGTACAAACAAACCAGGTGTTTCTATCCTTTCTCAGTAACCCAATTCTTATTGATTGAGACCTTGCAACCATGCAAATCATCTCAGCAGCCTGACACCCTTGTTAAGATCCTTGCAACACATGACCTTTACAAAACACAAAATAAAATAAAAAATATATGTAAAAACACAAAAAAATAAAAACGCAAAAATAAATAAAAACTTTGCCACCACGCAATCTCAGCCCCTCGGCAACCTGACACCTGTTGAGACCATTGCAACCACGCAAAATCGTCTCAGCAGCCTGACACCCATGTTGAGACCCTTGCAACACATGACCTTTACAAAATGCAAAAATAAAATATATATATATATATATATATATATATATATATATATATATATATATATATATAAAAAAACGTTGTCAGCAGCCTGACACCCTTAAGACCCTTGTAACACATGACCCTTACAAAACGGAAAAAAATAATAATAATATATATATATATATATACCATTGCTGGTCTCAACAGGTGTCAGGTTGTTGGGCCGAGATTGTGAGGTGGCAACATTTTTTCTGCACTTTTATATTTCTTTTTGTGTTTTTTTTCTTTTTCTTTTTTTGTATATATATATATATATATATATATATATATATATATATATATAGTATATACAAAAAACGCAAAAAAAAAAAACGCAAAAAGAAATATAGGAGTGAAAAAAAAAAAATGTGCCACCTCATAATCTCGGCCCAGCAACCTGACACCTGTTGAGACCATTGCAACCATGCAAAATCATCTCAGCAGCCTGACACCCTTGTTGAGACCCTTGCAAACGCAATACCATCTCAGCAGCCCCACACTCATCGAGACTCTTGCAAGCACACAAAATCTTCTCAGCAGCCTGACACCCTTGTTAAGACCCTTGCAACACATGACCCTTACAAAACGCAAAAAAGAAAAATATATATATAAAAAAAAGCAAAAAAAAATAAAAAATACGCAAAAAGAAAAAAGAAATATAAAAGTGCAGAAAAAAAAATTGCCACCTCACAATCTCGGCCCAGCAACCGGACACCTGTTGAGACAATTGCAACAATGCAAAATCATCTCAGCAGCCTGACACCCTTGTTGAGACCCTGGCAAACGCAATACTGTCTCAGCAGCCCCACACTCATCAAGACTCTTGCAACCACGCAATACAGTCTCAGCAGCCTCACACCATAGTTCAGACCCTTGCAAATGCAATACCGTCTCAGCAGACCCACACTCATCAAGACTCTTGCAACCATGCAATACCGTCTCAGCAGTCTCCCACCATTGTTTAGTCCCTTGCAAACACAATACCGTCTCAGCAGCTCCGCACTCATCAAGACTCTTGCAACCACGCAATACCGTCTCAGCAGCCTCACACCATAGTTCAGACCCTTGCAAACGCAATACCGTCTCAGCAGCCCCACACTCATCGAGACACTTGCAACCACGCAATACCGTCTTGAGCAACCTCCCACTCGTCAAAGACCTTTGTGACCATGCAGTCTCGTCCCAGCAACCTGGCATTCATTGAGACCCTTTCAGCCAGACAAATCATCTTTGGCCTCATGTACACTGCTGTTGGTAAACAGACGTTTAGGAACAGTTGGGTGTTTTTCAGACGCCCCTGATTTCTCCTCTATGTTATCTTATCAGTACATGTACACAGGATCATTTATAGTCAATTCTAGGCAGTTGAGTTAGAAACCTTCCCGAAAAAAAAAATGGGTTCAGATGGATGTTTAGAGGCATTCGAAACGCCAATGCCTGCAACAGCTTGTAAACACTGCCAGATGCGGTAACTCATGTTTACCAGCGTTTCATTCACAGTCGTTTTCATAAAAAATAATAAAAAATTAAAAATAAAGGGGAATATTGTCTCAGCAACTTGACACTCATTTCAGACCCTTGCTAAATGTAATATCATCTCAGTAACCTGACACCCATTCATACCTTTGCAGCCATACAAAGTCATCTTAGCAACCTGACACTCATTTGGGACCATTGCAAATGCAATATCGTCTCAGCAACCTGACACCCATTCACACTCTTGCAGCCATACAAAGTTGTCTCAGCGGCCGACACTCATTTGAGACCATTGCAAAACGCAACATCTTCTCAGCAACCCTCACTTGTTGAGACCTGTGCAACCACACAATGCCATCTCAAAACAAACCTCATAATCTTTGAGACCTTTGCAACCACGCAATATTGTCTTAGCAAACCAGACTGAGACCCTTGCAACCACGCAATACCGTCTCAGCAAACCAGACAGAGACCCCTGCAATCACGCAATGCTGTCTCAAAACAAACCTTCATACTCATCGAGGCCCCTGCAACCACACAATATCGTCCCAGCAACCTGACACTCACTGACACCCTTGCACAATATTGTCTGCAGTAATATAAAACACTTTGCAGCACGCACCTACGTGCAAACCCGAATACAAACTAAACTTGCAAACATACTTCAGTGACAAACAATCAGCCACACAAACACACAGTGGCACCCAGTTGGCCATTGATCTTCAGTGGCACACGGGCCACTCATCTTTTCTCTGTCTTTTTCCCTGCGGTTAGTTTAGGCTTCCATCCAGCACCAGCGAGTGCACGTTGGTCTGCGGGTGCACGTTGGTCTGCGAGTGCACGTTGATCACAGGGTGCGTGTTGGTCAGTGAGCGCACGTTGGTCTGCGGGTGCACATTGCTCAGCGAGTGCACGTATATCGTCTTGTTGAGCACCTGTGTATTGTCTTGATTTTCTCACACCAACGCAAGATCCAGTCCAAGTTCTCAAACTAGACCAAGCATCAGTAGCAGACTTGGCTATGTGGGACAACTTCCCCACCTGATAGAACAGCACTTCAATCTTCATCCCGACAGTGTCAGCCGAGCCACCACAGGCTTTTGCGGCCATTTTTAGGCCGCAACTGGTTCTCCAAACCTTGGCCCCCAGAAATTCTCCTAATTTTCTTCATCACGCCTCGTGCTGCACCCCATCGTGCACCCCATCGTGGCACCTGCCCAGGTCTGGGACCACACTTGAACAGGACAGACAGTGTTCTTCACCACAGACGATCAGGCCACAGCCGACATCATCAATTAAGGTAGATCTAAGTCGCTCCCCATCACGTCCTTCCTGCGCAGGCTCGCGCAGCTCTCACTCCGTCACCAGTTAATATCTTATGTAGGCATATTCCAGGCAAATGCAAAAAGCAGCTCATGCGCTTTCCCATTCCAACCTTGGAATGGTTGTTTTTTCCAGCAAAAGCCTGGAGTCGACCCAATAACTATCCCTGTCCCACCGTGGACATTGCTGATGATGGACTGAAGTCGCATGTCACCAACGCAACCCAGCTTAATAACCACTCCTTGGCACGCAACACACTGGATGCCTATCGCACTGCTTGAAACACTAACCGCAAATTTTTGGCCCCTTGCTCCGGAGCAGCAATAGGCATTGTTAGACAGGTCCTAGCCTTCATATCGTATTGCCACACGCAGCTGACCCTTTCTCACAAAACTATCACGCCATTTCTAGATGGCGTCCAGCATTTTCTGTCCCTCGTGTGTTTATGTGATTCACATCACTCTCGGTCAGAGGGTAACGACCATAAATATTATTTATCCTAATAGGAGCCAGAATTTCTATAGCAGCTGCTTGGAAAAAAAACAACAGTCTCGATATTATATATGAAACGGAAAGTCACATGGATAATGGAACAAGAAAAAAGGATTGGCTTACTTACGTAAGGATAATCAGTTTAATGAGATTTGGGAACCAATGTTGAAGTACTAAGGAATCCCATATCTCAATCTCTGATAGAAGTATTTTTGACTCCTGGAATCTAGGGAGAGAATAATGGAGGAGTCAATTCCTCAAATATATTTTAAAATTAATTGTTAGAAAATATTTTATGTTACCTAAATATTCTTTCCCTGGATCGAAAGTATGTGAATAACACAGCTTCTGTTTATTTTTTCATTTTTTTTCCCCATCTAATCCGCCATAAGAGATAGTTTTAGAATTGGGGGAAGAATGGATGGAGGAGATGCTCTGCATTCCTTGAAACGACTTGACCCAAATATGGTGTAGGGAAAGATGGAGGGTAGTTTAATAATTTACCATATTCAAAAATTTGAGAGATATAACTTTTGTTGTGATTCATAATGTGAGTTACTGTGAATTTAAACAAGAGTTAAGGGATGACTGGGGATGGGAAAGTACGAGTAACTATTCAATTTCAGTTAGATTGATTTACAGAAACTTGTGATTTTTTGTTGTATTCTTTATTTCTGGCTAATGAATGATTCTTTGATTTAGACCACGGTGTTATTAGAAAGAGTGTACTACTAAATATGACGTTGTGTAATGCAATATAATGAGTCTTTGTTATGTTCTATCAAATGTAACGTCTTTATTTTGAAAATAAACTTAAACTTGAATGAAAAAAAAAACAGGTGCGATTTTTTTTTTCTCGAAGCTTCTTTCCTGGTGCCTTCATGACAGCCTTCATGATAGCATATGCATGGATAGTCACCAGGAAAGGAAAAACACAGAGCGGTAAGTATTCTTTCCTTTTTACTGCAGTGGTTCTCAGCCTCAGTCCTCAAGTACCCCCGACAGGACATGTTTTGTGGATTTATCTTATCAAGAATTGCTGTCCAGACTGTCTTTTAAAGCACATGTGCAAGATGAAGGAAAACCTGCAAACATGGCCTGTTGGAGGGGGGGGGGGGGATATTGGCGGACAGGCTTGAAGTCCTGATTTACAGCACTATGCTTAAATCTAGCGCAAGGCAATCCTATTGTAATTGTGGGTGTTTGAGGGAAGCCAAGTGAGTGTTAGAACCCCTGCTTGTGTTTTTTGGGTTGGGCTTTGTGTCCCTTTTCTTAAAATTGGCTTCACTTCCTGTCACACAGCTGAACAGGAAGTGAGGTTCAAACCCTACCAATGTCTTTTCTTGGGGACACACAAGTCAATCTAACAAGTGTCCCCATTAAGCAAATCGCACTCCAGCACTTTCTTGTGTACACCCCAAATGATTAGTTCGTTTTGGGTTTAGTAAAGGCAAAGCCACTCTGCAGTACAATTCTAGATTTTCCTAGCTTGTGACGGAAAATATTGATTATATGATGACAGGAGGCGAGTATCTTATGCATTAACTTTCTTTATTAATGAACATAGCAGACATATTTATATCTTTCTTTTAATAAATTTTAATGTATAACATTTTTTCTCAAATAAACTACCACTTCCAGCAGCCCCTATAATCCATAGCCACACCCCTGTCAGTGGCCTATATAATGGGCTGCCTCCAAACGTTCCTCCTCTTTCTTGAAGCGATGACACCCTATACTGGAACACCACGATAACGGAGAGTCGCAGCGTTCCTCTTGTACCTCAGGCCGGCCGGCCGACATCCGACAGCTCCAGGAAGGGAGTCTCAGGAAAAACTGCATCCCAACGAGGATTCTTCAGTAAACTTCAACGGGGAACAGGACCACAAGTCTTACGAAGTGGGTCAACCAGCATCAGTACCGATGTCAGCATTCAGTAACCTGCGGAAGAACCAAAAATACACGTAATAGGGTGGGTCGGGAGGGAAGATACTCGCCTCCTGTCATCATATAATCAATATTTTCCGTCACAAGCTAGGAAAATCTAGAATTATATATCAGACAGGAGGCTCATATCTTATGCAAATTCAAAGCTTAGTATTTTAAGTATGCAAAGATAACTAGACATAATACAGCCTTAAAACTAAGATAGGACCGACATGAATACATGATCCTGTGGTCTGAAGTAGAAGTGGCGGAAGGTGGTCTCTGAAGACCAATCCGCCGCCATCAATAGATCGGAGAGAGAGAAATATATGCAAAGAGATTACCGCACTAACATGCACAAATAACAATAACTACAAGCAGCAACCACTAAGTGTTATACATACACTATATTATGCAGCAGAAAAGATTGGAGTTGCGCTAAAATTTTTTTTAAATGGGTAGAGAAAAAAGAGTGATAAACAAATGGTTTTAGACCAAGTGCGAGTTAATGTCTTTATATGGATCCGAAGTCCGGTGTACTCAAGTGGCAAACATAAACCAATAAAGTGTTGATGGTGAACCAAAAATCATTAGAAACTTCCTTAACGGGCAGTCCTAGGAAAGAAACATGTGTATATCTAACACCAGAATGATAGTGTGATAAACAGTGGAGGCTTACCAGAAGGCAAGCATAACACGCTTGCGGCTATAACCCAGCCAGGGCCTTTGGGAGTCCACAGCAGGTTGATAAAACAGGATACAGATTGTGGGAGGCTCCAGATGCATCAGCAGTTGATTGCCATGTTAAAAAGGAAATAAAGCATAAGAAAATTAAAGCCGGCCGGCTTACACGAACGCCCGTTCTGCTCGGATCGTCACGTCAAAACGTCAGCACGTCACCTTCCCGACGTACGTTTCGTCATAAAATTGACGTCGTCTGGGGCACGGGCGACGCACTGACGCATCGCGTGAAATAGTAAACAGAAGAAACCAAGCCTCGATCTGACTCTGAGTGCTGGATAGTAATCCATGGTGACCTGATGGAACCAGAGCCAAGCCTCGACTTGGAACAAGCGGACTGGATGTCCACATACGGTGGTCCAATGGGCCCAAATGTAAACACTGAATGCAAATAGCTAAAAATTACCTAAAAATAAAAATAAGAATAAACTGGCTGACATTGCGATCGGGTAGGGGTCTAAAATACCCGCCAGATGTAAAGATCCATCAGTAGTTTGATAGCTAAACAAAACGATCGGAACACTGTTAGACAATGTCCTAATATGTAACTACCTAGAACAAGAGCTCAATGAGAATATCTCATTGGCAATAATACAGTATGAAGTATAAAAATATATAAAATTATATAAAAAGAAAAACATGTGAGTGGGTATATGGGTCGAATACCTATAAGGAAAAAAAACGCATTTTCATGCAGGGGCTATTTCATTCATGGTTACTAAACCGTATAAAGGAAATATTGGCATACCCACATTCCTAGCAAATGATTTAGTCATTGAATTAAATTTAAATAAAATAAAATAAAATAAAATGGAAATAGGCTATAATTATGTCAATATCATAGGAGTGTATGGTCCTGGTGTATATCAGTGTATAGAAATTAGATTTATCGTCAATGATCAGCCAAAAGACACCATGGGGACCATCCAGCAGGTCAGATCAAGTTCACAAACCATGATGGTATAAGCCCAACAAATTAGACAACAAAAAAATATTGGAACTTATGAGTTATCTATAAATGCATTGACATCTACTTCCACGTTTAACCCAAAAGGTGTATAACATTTAATTCTGTGGATCCATGCCATTTCCATTTTTGATATACTTCTTACCAGTGCACTCCCTCGCCAGTGTGGATTATATCTATCGATTCCCAAAAAAATAGTTTTTGAGGGATCTTTGTTGTGGGCTGCAAGGTAGTGTCTCGGGACTGGATGTTTATCTGAACCCGCTATGATTTTAGTGATGTGCTCGTTGAGCCTTACAGAGAGGGGTCTTTTGGTTCGACCCACATACTGGAGCCCACATGGGCACTGGAGCAGATAGACCACCCCTTCAGTTGCACATGTAATAAAGGGCTTGATTGTGTGTTCGTGTCCCGTGGTTGTGGAGACGAATTTATGAGTTTGTCTGTGAACACATCCACTTACAGAGCAAACACGACATTTCCTACATTGATAAAATCCTGTAAAGGAATTGAGGAAAGTAGATTTAACTTTAGGGGGTTTAAGGACATTGGGGGCTAGTTGGTGTCTCAATGCTGACCCCCCCCCTAAAAATTATTTGAGGTTTGTCTGGTAACACTGAACCCAACACTGGGTCATTTTTTAAGATGTTTTGTAATTAGTTTTTTGACACTATAGTGTTGGGTAGAAAAGGTGGTGATAAAAGGGGCAACAGGTAATACACCCTTATGTGCATGCTTCTTGCTCAATAGTTCTAATCTATTTTTCATTTTAACCTCTTCCAACGTTGACATAAGGGAATTCAAACTGTACCCCTTTTCCAAAAATCTATTGGTCAAAATACCAGCTTGGTTTATGAAATCAGTTTCATTGGAGCAATTACGTTTAATGCGCAGGTATTGACTCTTAGGGACGGATTTTAACCACACTTCATGGTGGCAACTATCCACAGGGATGTAGGAATTTCTATCAGTGTCTTTAAAGAACGTGCTGGTAGAAAATTTGTTATGGGATATCGAGATCTTGAGATCGAGGAAATTTATGCTAGACTGGCTAGCTTCAAAATTTAGGTGAATGCCCCTAGAATTATTGTTGAGAAATCCCATAAAGGTCTGAAGTTCTAGGAGAGACCCATCCCATAGGAGGAGGATGTCGTCGATGTATCTGGCCCACAGCTTGAGCTGGGGTTGATGACAAACCTAGACGACATCCTCCTCCCACATAGCCATAAAAAGGTTTGCCAAGCTGGGGGCATATTTAGCCCCCATAGCAACACCCCTGTCTTGGCGATAAAACTGATTCTGGAACCAGAAATAGTTCCTAGTAGCAGCGAACTGTAATAGCTCCATTATAAAGCAAATCTGTTCGTCAAATAAGCCTGATTCTCGTCTGAGATAATATTCAACAGCTGCAAGTCCTAAGTTATGAGGGATGACTGTATAGAGCGAAGTTACGTCCGCAGTGACTAGCCACATATCCTTGGTGGGTTTGAGATTGGATAAAGTATTGATCACATGACAAGAGTCTTTTAAATGGGAGGGCATTTTCGTGACCAAGGGTTGCAGGAAGAAGTCAATATACCTGCCCACCCGGGACGTGAGTGAATCAATCCCGCTCACTATGGGACGACCCGGGGGGCAGTTCAGACTTTTGTGAATCTTCGGTAAATAATAAATAACAGGGGTTCTTGGAGCCTTAGGGATAAGATAAAGTTTTTCTTTTTTATTTAGAATACCCTCCTTATATCCTCTCAGTACCAGTTTTTCGAGTTGTTTGTGGTAAGTGAGCTTAGGATCGGAAGCTAAAGGGGTATAGGTATCCCTATCCCCCAAGATCCTGTCCATTTCTGCTAAATAGTCACTTCTATCTAGAATGACTATTTCCCCCCCCTTTATCCGCGGGCCGGATAACAATCTGTTTGTTATGACAAAGGGAGTCTAAACCAATTTTTAGATCACGATCAAAATTAGTCTTTTTTAATGGGAGTTTGTCTAGATCTCTCAAGAGAATGTCCCTAAAGACCTTAATCGAAGGGGCCACCGCACCTGGAGGGTTGTATAAAGAGGCGTTGGAAAGGCCTGTATGTACATAACTAGATGAAACCATTTGTTGATTGGTGATAGGGTTGGAAAGCATTTATCTTTTGATATTTAGTTTACGTATAAACTTACGTGTGTCCATATAAGTTTCAAACTTATTTAGCCTGCGAGGTGGCACAAATTTTAGGCCTTTATCTAGGATTGATTTCTCAGATTGATTGAGGACAACGGTACTCAGATTGAAGATGCCAGAGGAGGTTGTTAGACTTTTTTTCTTTTTAAGTCGTAACTTTCTTCCCCCTCTGACTCCTCTATGGGGTCTCCAGCCCGTTTGATACCCTGGCTGGGTCGATGAAAACCCCACTGTTGTGGATCTTGGCCAAAAGAGCCTGGTCCCCCATAGGGGTATTGGTTGTTAACAAGCTGGATCTGTGGTGATAATGTGGCTCCCCTAGGGTTTATAGGGTAGGAGGAGATCTCTTTTCCATAGTATTCTACTGGGCCCTCCTTGTCACGGAGGGGGTAGAATCTGTTATGGGTATCGATCTGATAATCATTATCTCTACTAGTTGGAGGAGGTGGCTCAAAATGGTTGAGGCCCATGCCATAACCATAAGCAGTGTTGCTCATCTTACTTTAAAAAAGTAATTAGTTACAGTTACAAATTACTTCTCCGAAAAAGTAATTGCGTTAGTGACTCAGTTACTACATTGAAAAAGTAATTAGTTACTCAGCAAAGTAGCTGAATTTTTTTTTAATATTCTTCAATGCTTTGTTGAGAAGCAGATGACGGGCGCTTGCCAGGGAGCAGTGAGTTAATACTCCAAGACAAAAGAATGCCAGATCCTTGAGAGAAGAAAACCGGAAACAAATGGTGATCTCGTGTATATCCCAGCCTAGGTGCATCCGTCCCACCATGTATGTGCAGCTAATAGGACTTAAAACCCTTATCCATCTGCTATATATTACATCCAAATTATAAGCTGGATTAAAATGTATGTTTATAATATACATTCCCTTGACGTTTACAGAGTCTGTCATTTAAAATCTTATATTAGGCTTTATTAGAATTTTCTATAGTTTATTGTTTATTATTTTATTTATCTTATATAAGCTTTATTGGATGCAAGGGATCTGGAATGGGGATGTCAGATTTTTCTTTGTTGTCTGATAAAGAGATGAAATCACTGACCAAAAATAACCTGCTGATCATTGGTCTGTATAGGTGTCCTGCACTTATCATGTTGACCACTAGATGTTACTGTGTACACTGTGTTGTATAGGGAACGTTTGTTATGTGGAACATTTTGTTCCAGCCATGGGTTCCCCGGATCATTGATCAGGTTGCGCACACAGTGTGTGTGATCGATGCAAGTTGTTCCCCGGTGATAGGTCAGTGTGAGGCGGGTGGGACTCATTGTATCCAGGGCTCCTTGCAATTGGGAGTTTTCAGACAGCTGTGACAGGCCATCACAGGAGTCACATGATTCTAAAGCGGAGTTCCACCCATATTTATGTTCACAGCGCCGACAGAAGCAATTACTCTGCTGCCATCTAGTGGCGGTAGATGTAATTGTGGTAATGCCGCCCAAGTAATGGGAACTGCGTTACCGTGAGGGGAAGAGTAATCAGGTAGATTACTCGTTACCCTCAAAAGGGGCTGCGTTAGGTAACTGCGTTTATTGTAACTCCGTTACTTACAACACTGACCATAAGGAGGTGGATATGGAAACGGTGGACCACGAAACGGTGGTGGAAATGTCGGTGGCCCACCCATATATCCAACAGATCCCTGTGGTTTGACCTGAGAAGGTCTTGCCTGATTTGGATTCTGGCGATTGGAGGAATTGGATCGACCTCTGCCTCCACCACTATTCTGATTAGGTCTAGCTCCTCTATGGTGAGCAGGTGGCTGATAAGTTGATATATTGCCTCTCGCCTGTTGAGGAACTTTGAAGGGGGAGGACTGAGAACCCCTCCTGAATTGAGAGTGGGAGGTCTGGGGTCCCCTAAGTTGGGATTGGGGATAGTTGCCCTGTGGCTCCATTAGGGGGGCATTCGATGGATTGGTCTCCATGGAATCCCCGATGTTTTCTGCTAGTAACTTTTTTTGCCAAGCAAAGACGAACTGATCATGATAATCTAACAGATCTCTGTTATATTTTTTCTTTTTCTTAGCTTTTTGGTCTCCATCCTCCTTTTCTAAATATTTAAAGAGAGTCTGTGATTTCTCTTTGTATTCTGTGGTATCTCGTAGGGGGCCAAGTTTTTCTTCAATAGACTTGATTTCTTCATCAAGTCTAGTGAGTTTCTGATGTTTTCTACCTATCAGAAACTGGAGAAACTTGACCCCCACATCATTGAAATATTTGTACCATTCATCAATTTTAATGTCACCCTTTTGAGGGGGAACCTCCCACCTCAGGCTTCTGGGGACCATATTTTCTTTAACATATGTCTCCAAGTAAGCTATATCCCACTGTGTATGGGTCTCTGATACGGTGAGATTTTTTAATCTAGTGAAGATGCCATTAAGGTCATTTTCATCTTCTTTGTAAGACTCAAAAACTCCCAAGGTATCTACCTTTCTAGAAGCTCTGTAAGTAAAAATGTCCATGATAGGACTGGTAGAATCAATCTCTACACAGATGTAAACCAGCAGCAGTAATGATGTATAAAAACAACAGAAATATATGCAAAGAGATTACCGCGCTAACATGCACAAATAACAATAACTACAAGCAGCAACCACTAAGTGTTATACATACACTATATTATGCAGGAGAAAAGATTGGAGTTGCGCTAAAAAATTTTTTAAATGGGTAGAGAAAAAAGAGTGATAAACAAATGTTTTTAGACCAAGTGCGAGTTAATGTCTTTATATGGATCCGAAGTCCGGTGTACTCAAGTGGCAAACATAAACCAATAAAGTGTTGATGGTGAACCAAAAATCATTAGAAGCGTCCTTAACAGGCAGTCCTAGGAAAGAAACATGTGTATATCTAACACCAGAATGATAGTGTGATAAACAGTGGAGGCTTACCAGAAGGCAAGCATAACACGCTTGCGGCTATAACCCAGCCAGGGCCTTTGGGAGTCCACAGCCGGTTGATAAAACAGGATACAGATTGTGGGAGGCTCCAGATGCATCAGCAGTTGATTGCCATGTTAAAAAGGAAATAAAGCATAAGAAAATGAAAGCCGGCCGGCTTACACGAACGCCCATTCCGCTCGGATCGTCACGTCAAAGCGTCAGCACGTCACCTTCCCGGCGTACGTTTCGTCATAAAATTGACGTCGTCTGGGGCACGGGCGACTCACTGACGCATCGCATGAAATAGTAAACAGAAGAAACCAAGCCTCTGGTTCCATCAGGTCACCATGGATTACTATCCAGCACTCAGAGTCAGATCGAGGCTTGGTTTCTTCTGTTTACTATTTCACGCGATGCGTCAGTGCATCGCCCGTGCCCCAGACGACGTCAATTCTGGTAAGCCTCCACTGTTTATCACACTATCATTCTGGATTTAGATATACACATGTTTCTTTCCTAGGACTGCCCGTTAAGGACGTTTCTAATGATTTTTGGTTCACCATCAACACTTTATTGGTTTATGTTTGCCACTTGAGTACACCGGACTTCGGATCCATATAAAGACATTAACTCGCACTTGGTCTAAAACCATTTGTTTATCACTCTTTTTTTCTCTACCCATTTAAAAATTTTTTTAGCGCAACTCCAATCTTTTCTCCTGCATAATATAGTGTATGTATAACACTTAGTGGTTGCTGCTTGTAGTTATTGTTATTTGTGCATGTTAGCGCGGTAATCTCTTTGCATATATTTCTGTTGTTTTTATACATCATTACTGCTGCTGGTTTACATCTGTGTAGAGATTGATTCTACCAGTCCTATCATGGACATTTTTACTTACAGAGCTTCTAGAAAGGTAGATACCTTGGGAGTTTTTGAGTCTTACAAAGAAGATGAAAATAACCTTAATGGCATCTTCACTAGATTAAAAAATCTCACCGTATCAGAGACCCATACACAGTGGGATATAGCTTACTTGGAGACATATGTTAAAGAAAATATGGTCCCCAGAAGCCTGAGGTGGGAGGTTCCCCCTCAAAAGGGTGACATTAAAATTGATGAATGGTACAAATATTTCAATGATGCGGGGGTCAAGTTTCTCCAGTTTCTGATAGGTAGAAAACATCAGAAACTCACTAGACTTGATGAAGAAATCAAGTCTATTGAAGAAAAACTTGGCCCCCTACGAGATACCACAGAATACAAAGAGAAATCACAGACTCTCTTTAAATATTTAGAAAAGGAGGATAGAGACCAAAAAGCTAAGAAAAAGAAAAAATATAACAGAGATCTGTTAGATTATCATGATCAGTTCGTCTTTGCTTGGCAAAAAAAGTTACTAGCAGAAAACATCGGGGATTCCATGGAGACCAATCCATCGAATGCCCCCCTAATGGAGCCACAGGGCAACTATCCCCAATCCCAACTTAGGGGACCCCAGACCTCCCACTCTCAATTCAGGAGGGGTTCTCATTCCTCCCCCTTCAAAGTTCCTCAACAGGCGAGAGGCAATATATCAACTTATCAGCCACCTGCTCACCATAGAGGAGCTAGACCTAATCAGAATAGTGGTGGAGGCAGAGGTCGATCCAATTCCTCCAATCGCCAGAATCCAAATCAGGCAAGACCTTCTCAGGTCAAACCACAGGGATCTGTTGGATATATGGGTGGGCCACCGACATTTCCACCACCGTTTCGTGGTCCACCGTTTCCATATCCACCTCCTTATGGTTATGGCATGGGCCTCAACCATTTTGAGCCACCTCCTCCAACTAGTAGAGATAATGATTATCAGATCGATACCCATAACAGATTCTACCCCCTCCGTGACAAGGAGGGCCCAGTAGAATACTATGGAAAAGAGATCTCCTCCTACCCTATAAACCCTAGGGGAGCCACATTATCACCACAGATCCAGCTTGTTAACAACCAATACCCCTATGGGGGACCAGGCTCTTTTGGCCAAGATCCACAACAGTGGGGTTTTCATCGACCCAGCCAGGGTATCAAACGGGCTGGAGACCCCATAGAGGAGTCAGAGGGGGAAGAAAGTTACGACTTAAAAAAAAAAAAAGTCTAACAACCTCCTCTGGCATCTTCAATCTGAGTATCGTTGTCCTCAATCAATCTGAGAAATCAATCCTAGATAAAGGCCTAAAATTTGTGCCACCTCGCAGGCTAAATAAGTTTGAAACTTATATGGACACACATAAGTTTATACGTAAACTAAATATCAAAAGATATATGCTTTCCAACCCTATCACCAATCAACAAATGGTTTCATCTAGTTATGTACATACAGGCCTTTCCAACTCCTCTTTATACAACCCTCAAGGTGCGGTGGCCCCTTCGATTAAGGTCTTTAGGGACATTCTCTTGAGAGATCTAGACAAACTCCCATTAAAAAAGACTAATTTTGATTGTGATCTAAAAATTTGTTTAGACTCCCTTTGTGATAACAAACAGATCGTTATCCGGCCCGCGGATAAAGGGGGAGGAATAGTCATTCTAGATAGAAGTGACTATTTAGCAGAAATGGACAGGATCTTGGGGGATAGGGATACCTATACCCCTTTAGCTTCCGATCCTAAGCTCACTTACCACAAACAACTCGAAAAACTGGTACTGAGAGGATATAAGGAGGGTATTCTAAATAAAAAAGAAAAACTTTATCTTATCCCTAAGGCTCCAAGAACCCCTGTTATTTATTATTTACCGAAGATTCACAAAAGTCTGACCTGCCCCCCGGGTCGTCCCATAGTGAGCGGGATTGATTCACTCACGTCCCGGGTGGGCAGGTATATTGACTTCTTCCTGCAACCCTTGGTCACGAAAATGCCCTCCCATTTGAAAGACTCTTGTCATGTGATCAATACTTTATCCAATCTCAAACCCACCAAGGATATGTGGCTAGTCACTGCGGACGTAACTTCGCTCTATACAGTCATCCCTCATAACTTAGGACTTGCAGCTGTTGAATATTATCTCAGACGAGAATCAGGCTTATTTGACGAACAGATTTGCTTTATAATGGAGCTATTACAGTTCGCTGCTACTAGGAACTATTTCTGGTTCCAGAATCAGTTTTATCGCCAAGACAGGGGTGTTGCTATGGGGGCTAAATATGCCCCCAGCTTGGCAAACCTTTTTATGGCTATGTCAGAGGAGGATGTCGTCTATGTTTGTCATCAACCCCAGCTCAAGCTGTGGGCCAGATACATCGACGACATCCTCCTCCTATGGGATGGGCCTCTCCTAGAACTTCAGACCTTTATGGGATTTCTCAACAATAATTCTAGGGGCATTCACCTAAATTTTGAAGCTAGCCAGTCTAGCATAAATTTCCTCGATCTCAAGATCTCGATACCCCATAACGAATTTTCTACCAGCACGTTCTTTAAAGACACTGATAGAAATTCCTACATCCCTGTGGATAGTTGCCACCATGAAGTGTGGTTAAAATCCGTCCCCAAGAGTCAATACCTGCGCATTAGACGTAATTGCTTGAATGAAACTGATTTCATAAATCAAGCTGGTATTTTGACCAATAGATTTTTGGGAAAGGGGTACAGTTTGAATTCCCTTATGTCAACGTTGGAAGAGGTTAAAGCGAAAAATAGATTAGAACTATTGAGCAAGAAGCATGCACATAAGGGTGTATTACCTGTCGCCACTTTTATCACCACCTTTTCTACCCAACACTATAGTGTCAAAAAACTAATTACAAAACATTGGCACATCTTAAAAAATGACCCAGTGTTGGGTTCAGTGTTACCAGACAAACCTCAAATAATTTTTAGGGGGGGGGGGGGTCAGCATTGAGACACCAACTAGCCCCCAATGTCCTTGAACCCCCTAAAGTTAAATCTACTTTCCTCAATTCCTTTACAGGATTTTATCAATGTAGGAAATGTCGTGTTTGCTCTGTAAGTGGATGTGTTCACAGACAAACTCATAAATTCGTCTCCACAACCACGGGACACGAACACACAATCAAGCCCTTTATTACATGTGCAACTGAAGGGGTGGTCTATCTGCTGCAGTGCCCATGTGGGCTCCAGTATGTGGGTCGAACCAAAAGACCCCTCTCTGTAAGGCTCAACGAGCACATCACTAAAATCATAGCGGGTTCAGATAAACATCCAGTCCCGAGACACTACCTTGCAGCCCACAACAAAGATCCCTCAAAAACTATTTTTTTGGGAATTGATAGATATAATCCACACTGGCGAGGGAGTGCACTGGTAAGAAGTATATCAAAAATGGAAATGGCATGGATCCACAGAATTAAATGTTATACACCTTTTGGGTTAAACGTGGAAGTAGATGTCAATGCATTTATAGATAACTCATAAGTTCCAATATTTTTTTGTTGTCTAATTTGTTGGGCTTATACCATCATGGTTTGTGAACTTGATCTGACCTGCTGGATGGTCCCCATGGTGTCTTTTGGCTGATCATTGACGATAAATCTAATTTCTATACACTGATATACACCAGGACCATACACTCCTATGATATTGACATAACTATAGCCTATTTCCATTTTATTTTATTTTATTTTAATTTAATTCAATGACTAAATCATTTGTTAGGAATGTGGGTATGCCAATATTTACTTTATACGGTTTAGTAACCATGAATGAAATAGCCCCTGCATGAAAATGCGTTTTTTTTCCTTATAGGTATTCGACCCATATACCCACTCACATGTTTTTCTTTTTATATATTTTTATATATTTTTATACTTCATACTGTATTATTGCCAATGAGATATTCTCATTGAGCTGTTGTTCTAAGTAGTTACATATTAGGACATTGTCTAACAGTGTTCCGATCGATTTGTTTAGCTATCAAACTACTGATGGATCTTTACATCTGGCGGGTATTTTAGACCCCTACCCGATCGCAATGTCAGCCAGTTTATTCTTATTTTTAGGTAATTTTTAGCTATTTGCATTCAGTGTTTACATTTGGGCCCATAGGACCACCGTATGTGGACATCCAGTCCGCTTGTTCCAAGTCGAGGCTTGGCTCTGGTTCCATCAGGTCACCATGGATTACTATTCAGCACTCAGAGTCAGATCGAGGCTTGGTTTCTTCTGTTTACTATTTCACGCGATGCGTCAGTGCGTCGCCCGTGCCCCAGACGACGTCAATTTTATGACGAAACCTACATCGGGAAGGTGACGTGCTGACGTTTTGACATGACGATCCGAGCGGAACGGGCGTTCGTGTAAGCCGGCCGGCTTTAATTTTCTTATGCTTTATTTCCTTTTTAACATGGCAATCAACTGCTGATGCATCTGGAGCCTCCCACAATCTGTATCCTGTTTTATCAACCTGCTGTGGACTCCCAAAGGCCCTGGCTGGGTTATAGCCGCAAGCGTGTTATGCTTGCCTTCTGGTAAGCCTCCACTGTTTATCACACTATCATTCTGGTGTTAGATATACACATGTTTCTTTCCTAGGACTGCCCGTTAAGGACGTTTCTAATGATTTTTGGTTCACCATCAACACTTTATTGGTTTATGTTTGCCACTTGAGTACACCGGACTTCGGATCCATATAAAGACATTAACTCGCACTTGGTCTAAAACTATTTGTTTATCACTCTTTTTTCTCTACCCATTTAATTTTTTTTTAGCGCAACTCCAATCTTTTCTCCGATCGGAGAGAGAGCCCCCTGATATGACTACCTTAGTAGCCAAAGCACCCTTAGCGGAGTGGGCTCCGAAAAGGGTAACATCGATCCCCGCCATCTCCATGGCAGCTCGCACCCAGCGCGCCAGGGTGGCAGACGAGACGGGGTGATGTGGTTTGACGTAGGACACAAGAAGCTGAGAAGAGTCTGAGGAACGCAAGGCGGCGGTCTGTGATTCGTATGTCTGTGGACAACGAACCACACAGAGGAGTGGGTGTGCAGGAAAAAATGGGTAGAAGACCGAATGGATACCGGTCTTGGTCCTGCGAACAACTGAAAAAATGACTCCTTGCGGCGAGAATTGACGTCTAGAGATGTCCAGAGCCTTAACGTCTGACACTCTTTTGATGGAAACTAGACACAAGAGGACTGTTAATTTTATGGATAATAGTCTCAATGAAAGATCCGTGTTGTCCTCCCATCTGGCGAACATACCAAGCACCTTGGAGACATCCCAGGTTGCCTGATATCTAGGCCGTGGGGGACGCTGAAACTTCACACCTCTCAAGAGTCGGCATACCAGAGGATGTTTGCCAACTGGCAAAGAGTCCACGGGGCAGTGATAGGCCGAGATAGCCGAGCGACGTACGTTGATGGTACTATAAGAATTACCGGATTAGAACGAATCCTACAAATAGTTTACCACTAGTGGTACAGGGGCCTTACGGGATCAACCTGTCGTTGATTACACCAATGTACCCAGAGCCTCCAGGCTGATCGATATGCCGATCTAGTCCCGGGGGCCCAGGCCAGGGCGAGGAGATCCCGAGCTGACTTTGAAAGTTCATTATCTGTGTCCGGGATCCCGAAACCAACCACGCCAGGAGAGGCAGGTTGTTGTCCAGAACCAGGGGGTGGAGACCCTTGGACGGGTTGGTGAGGAGGTGGGGAAAATGGGGAATCAGCCTGGGGAGATCCACAGTCATCCCTAGTAAAAGGGGGAACCACGGTTGGGTCGGCCACCACGGTGTGATCAGTACCACATTCGCTTGCAGATTGGCTATCCGTAGGAGGAGTCTGGGGATTATCTGGAAAGGAAGGAAGGCGTAGTGTCTGCCCTCCGGCCAAGGCTGGCGGAGAGCGTCCACCGCATAAGCCTCTGGATTGGTGATTGAGGCGGGAGGCGAAAAGATCTATAGATAGTGGCCCCCAGAGTCGTTGTAACTGAAGAAACACTGAACGATCCAGTCTCCAGTCGCTGGAGTCGCGAAGGTAGCGAGAGTTCCAGTCTGCTACCGAGTTGGAGACTCCGGGGATGTATTCCGCAATAGGGGTTATGTTGCGGGCTAGGCAGAAGTGCCAAAATTCCTTTGCGATGTTCGCCAGTATTTTGGATTTGGTGCCTCCTTGGCGGTTGACATATTGTACCGCCGCCACATTGTCCATGCGAAACAGTATACAGCAGGTGGATGTCTGTGGCATGAAGCTCCTGACCGTGAATAAGGCTGCCAAGAGTTCCAACGCATTGATATGGAGTGTGGCTTGCACAGTGGACCACGTCCCTCCTGTGGAGGACGTGCCGCATCGGCGCCCCAGCCCTGGCGACTGGCGTCCGATTCTATGACGACGTCCAGACCGGGGTTGAAGATGGTTTTGCCGTTCCATTCGACGGCGTGGTGGAGCCACCACTTCAGTTCCTCGGTAGATTCTTGGCAGAGGGGAACTTCGTCTGCATATTTGAGACCCTGTCTGAGGTGCATGATTTTGAGCCTCTGGAGGGCTCTGTAATGTAGCGGAGCTGGGAAGATGGCCTAAATGGAAGCTGCCAGGAGTCCCACTAGCCGGGGCTAGTGTACGAAGGGATAGAAAACCTTTTCGTAATGCTGCCCGGATCTCCTTGCGGATCAGGGTAAGTTTGGATTTGGGGAGGCTGAGGGAGGATTGAACGGTGTCCACCGTAAAGCCCAAAAATTCCATATGTTGAGACGGGACCAAAATTGATTTTTCTTGGTTGATTATGAAGCCCAGTCTTTGAAGTAAAGATATCGTCCATGACAAGTGGAGCTGGGCTTGAGTTTTGGAATAGGCCATGATAAGAATGTCGTCCAGGTATATGACCAGACGTACCCCTCTGCTCCTTAGTGCCGCCACCACTGGTTTCATGAGTTTGGTGAAACACCATGGGGCGGATGATAGGCCGAATGGGAGGCAGGTAAATTGCCACATCCTGCCCTTCCACAGGAATCGAAGGAGGTGTTGGGACTCCGGATGTATCGGGACCGTGAGGTAGGCGTCCTTTAAATCCACCTTCACGAGCCAGTCCCCTGGGTGGAGAAGGTCTCGGAGGAAGTGAATTCCCTCCATCTAGAAGTGTCGATATTCGACATACTAGTTCAGGTCTCTGAGATTTATCACTGGGCGATAGCCTCCACCTTTCTTGTGGACCAGAAACAGGTTGCTTTTGAAACCTGGGGAAGAGGGGTCTACTTCCATGATTGCCTGTTTGGTCAATAGGTCTCGTAGTTCGTTGTCTATGAGGACCACGTTTTGGTTTGCAAATCGAATAGGATGGGGAATTATATTGAGTGTCGGTAGCGATTGTATTTCTATAGCGAACCCCGCAACTGTGTGTAGAATCCACGCGCCTGCCGTAATCGCAGACCAGGCATGGGTAAAATAACTCAGGCGTCCCCCCACAGGTATGTGATTGAGTGGAGTGGAAGGTATACTCACCGGTAGGAGGTCGGGGTCGTGTGTAGCCGCGTCCGCCGCGGGCGCGCCAGGGTCTGCCTCGGGGAGGGAAGAAAGGCGCAGGTTGTGCCACTGGAACCGTATAGGGCAGAGCCTGATGATACTGGTACTGGGCCGTGGGTCTGCCCTGTGGCCTGAAGAAGGGGGTACGGCCGGCAGAATGGCCCTTATTTCTGCCGGCCCTGATAAAAACCTTACTAGCCCCAGACCTTCTTAATGAATTTTGGGCCTTATCCAGACTAGTAAAAAGGCCCACAAATTTATTGATGTCTTTGATCAATGTGTCGCCGAACAACATGCCGTCGGCCGACGGTCCCGGTTCAGACTCTGCCAAGTGTGACAGTTGAGGGTCTAGACGCATAAGTATAGAGCGGCGTCTTTCTACTGAACACGCAGTGTTAGCAGTGCCTGCTAGGCATATCGCCCTTTGTGCCCAACCTCTCAGTTGTTGGAGATCCACTGGCTGTTTAGATGCCGCAGCTTGTTCAGATAGATTAAGTATCTTGGTCAAGGGACCGATAAGGTCCAGGATGCGGTCTTGTATGGACCGGAAGGAGCGTTCTATGCCCTTTTTCTGAAATTTCCCTGATTTCAACAGGTATTTTGTCAATACGGGGTCCACCTCTGGGGTAGCTACAACCTTCTTGGGGATGAAGGGTCTGGGGCTTTCAGCTCTCAGCTTGTTCCGACTAGTCCTGTCTAAGGATTTTCTAGTCCATAGCTCCACATATTGGGAGACATGAGGTAATGGGGTCCATTCCCCGGAACGCGGGTGGCTAATTGCGTCGGGATGGAAGAAAGGTTCTCCAAGGGCGTCCAGGAGAACCTCGCCCTGCGTGGCAGGGGTGGCGGTTGAATCAAGCGCCATATCCCCAGCATCACTAATGTATGATTCGGACTCCGATACGTCCGACCCGTCAGAGGGGTCGTCCGAGTCCTCCTCTGAGGAGACTACGTAGGAGTCTGGCTTGGCCCTTCTCATGGCCCTATGCCCCTTGAGTTGTACCTCCCTGGGGTCCAGGGGTCGAACATTGTCTGTTGGATGCTGGGGTTGGTAGCACGTGTTATGGGCTACCTGTGGCAAATTATTTTCTTCCCCTGCCGGGGAGTCATGTACCGCCAGGGTATGTTTCCTCTTATGGGAGGCTTTCCCCTTCTTTATAGGCGGTTCGCCGCACTGAGGCGGCAGTAGTGCTGGGGCCATAGACTGCTGAACCCTGGAGGATGAGGCAGAGGCCAGGGCAGCTTGGATCAATAGATTTATCAGATCCTGGATCTGAGATGCACTAAGGATTGGGGCAGAATCCGGAGAGGAGTTCTCCCCTCTTGGGATTGCTGGGGCGGATGGCTCAGACATTTGCATACAGAGGTAGTGTATGCAAGAGAAAACGGGCGTCTAGGGGTTAATAATTATCAGCTAGAGCGTTACCAGTATATATAGGCTCCCTCCTCACCACCGTCAGCGCTGGAACTGGCGATGTGGTGGGAGGAGGAAGCTCACACAACTCGGCTCTGAGGGAACCAGTCACGTGAGACTGAGATCCCCAGCACCAATAGGCTGCAGTTGTAGCCTCTGGGAGGGCACTCCCGTCGAGAGAGCGCGAGAACTCGGTGTTCAGGCAGTAATCTCGCGAGATTACGGGCCTCTGAGCACACGGACGTACCTTCCCACCCCCCTAGTGACGCCGTTCTTAGAGGCGATGGAGAAGAAGAAAGGAGGCGCCAGGCATGAAAATGGCGCCGACTTAAGGGTGAGGGCACGACAGGGCGGATCGGCCAGGGCGCATCAGCATGGGATGCGTGCCGAACGGAGGCCAAGGCGGGACTTGGTGGGGGAGGGGATAGTGAGCTGAGGAGAAGACAGCGCAGGTGATTGAGAGAAAAAACGGAGTATAGAAACACAGGAATGACGATATTAAAACTGAAGGGGTTATCAGCGGGGGAATGTCCCCGCAGTGAAAGTAAATAATAGTAATAATAATAAATTGAAGAACAATAGAAAAATATGATGTACTTATCTTGCCATGAGCAGAAAGAAAGAGGAGGAACGTTTGGAGGCAGCCCATTATATAGGCCACTGACAGGGGTGTGGCTATGGATTATAGGGGCTGCTGGGAGTGGTAGTTTATTTGAGAAATTTTTTTATACATTGAAATTTATTAAAAGAAAGATATAAATATGTCTGCTATGGGCATTAATAAAGAAAGTTAATGCATAAGATATGAGCCTCCTGTCTGATATATGATCGTAGTCGCTGTAAATCAGAGGGGAAGCACTGATGATTTTAACATCCAATCATGTAGAAAAATGCTAGAGTGCACTTTACATAATGGTAGAAAAAGGAAAAAGTTGTGCTAGTTAGGATAAACACTGAGATACATTAAACCAGTGCAAACACAAAATTGAAACATAAAATTAATATACGTGCTATAAACAAACTAAAATAATTATGCAAGAACCGCAATTAATATGCAAATTTCAACATGAACAAAGTTTTCATTCAGTGTTCCCCCTAGTGAGTGAGAAATTAATCCACAAACGGTCCTGGGAAAAGTGATGACAGAAGCACCTCCACCACGGTCACACACTGATTCTTACCAGAATTCAATGACCTATGTAGTGCCCCCTTACTTTCAGTATGGGAACTACGCTAAAACTAGTTGGAATGGAAGAGTTATATTGCTCCCAGTCATAATTTACCTAAATTGTGACCTCTGTCATTCCAGAAAGGTCCACTGGGTCAGTCTGCATTCTAGGGATGTGGTATTATCTCTGGTCGGCAGTTGGCGCCAGAGGGGTTTCTGGTAGACCAAGTCTTCCTCAGCAATCAATTGGAGGAGTTCTTCCCTCGCGGGGAATGCTGGGGAGGGGTTTATTTGTGAGAGGGGTCATGTGTTCTAAATCTTCGTGGGGTCCCAGTCCCAGGTGCGGCATCCACCTTTAGGGTGCGCGCATCCATGGACCCCGCCGGCGTGGCCCACCTGGCCAAGCTTACAGGCTTCTCTGAGCCTCAACCGGAGGCGAAAGGGGACCCCAGTGACTTTCTGGGTTCCCAGTCCAATTGAAAGGATCCCAGGCTGGGTGCCGTGCGATTGGGCGATCGGTTTGAGGGGAACCCGGAGGCAGGTTGTCCAACAGGGCCTGAACGAACCAGTCGGGGATCGTGTGACCGGGATGCTGACAGGTACGCTTTACTGTCTCCCGGTGACTTGTGCTGGAGTCTACTGGGGGGATTCGCTCTGTTCATCCACCTAATCTCATCTAAAGTAATTGGCCTGTGGCAGAGGCTCTAGAGCCAGGTCTGTGTGAGAGATCTGTTCCTCCCAGAAATCCAGTGACACCTCGGCTGCCAGGCTCGTGCGAGAGACCTGTCCGTGGGCACTTCACCCACTCAGGCAGGAGTGGCAACAAGTTTACAAATTGGTACTACTGAGGGCAGGCTTGCCCGTTCATATCCAGGCCTGACACCGCAAGTTCTCCTCTTCTTTCATCAACCTTTTTCCTTCCTAACTGAAGTTAATGTTGGCTGTGTTGACCTGGAAATAAAGCACTGGAAAAACCTTTATTGACTGTCTGGAACTTGGTATTTTGTTCCTGGATCACACCCCTAGACAACGCTAGGGTAACTTAATGTGCCGATCCCAACAATCAATCAGCGGCTCCTTCGGGGGTAGCGCTACACCTCTAAAGTATAGGAGATCAAAAACAGCATAGACAAATGATATCCTTTGGAAGGTGTCAGCAGCCCAAAATGTTGTCATTGATTAGTTGCCTCAAACAGTGCCACAGTAAACGGTATATGTAGAGAGAAAGGAAGCTCACATAGCATAAAATCTTTGGGTGTTTATTTTATAAAAAACAAGATGTACACTTACATCAACGATAAAAACAAGGAGCATGTAAAAATAGAAAGCCGGCCGGCTTCTCGAACGCGCAGCCCCTATCTTTCGGGTCTGATCATGTGATGCGGTGACGTCAGAACGTCGCCTCCCAATGTTTTGTCTCAATGGGGACGTGGTCACGGGATACAGGCGGCGTTCTGAATCACTGCGTTTATGCACAGAATGGATTAGCACAGCCTCGATGTGAGTCATAAAAGGCCGCAACTGCGCCATCTTTAATAGTGGAAACAAGGAACTGTCTAGATAGATTATCAACCAGATGTTCCATGTAAACAAAGGGCAACAATTTATGGATAATAGAAGGGCAGAAAGATGAACAGATCGCCCCACACACTTTACATAATGGAAAACTATTTAGATTGATCTGTGTGTCCCCAAGAAAAGACATTAGTAAGGTTTTACCCTCACTTCCTGTTTGGCTATGTGACAGGAAGCGAATGAATTTGAAGTAGAAATTGACACAATTTGGGAGGTCTCTTCACCCTATCAGGGGTGCAGACATCCCCAAAAAATGAGCAGACTTTTAATCCCTCTGCACTCTAGCCCCAAGTAAAAAGAAAGGATTTCATTTATTTTAAATTTGCAAAGACACATTCCTCAGATCAACTGTGATGCATGTCAATGGCCCATTTAGCCATTGTTTAAAAGAAAACACCAGTTGCCTTTCACTAGAAACATTTGTTAGTCCGATCCTGGAGATCTGCATCTGCTTTACTATGACTTTCCCTAAAAATTGGGTTCCTGCACGTAGATGCGTGACCACTGTGTATTGGATATGCGCATATGTGGTTCACGGAAAGCGGTGGCCAGCACACAGGACATCACGCCCCTACAGGAAGTTGCTTGTACTGCTGCTAAGGTCTTTGAGGAAGGGATGATACTTATCTGCAAATTAAGAAAAAAAATTATTTAACATTGGGTGGTGTTGTGGGGGTCCCTAACACACATTCATGCATATTAGCAACACTGTATCCTGGCCTATTGGCATGGTTATATTTTCTTAGTCCTCTCAATAAAATTATCAGAAATTTGTGCTATAATCTTGAACTATAATCAACACTTTTTTTTTCATTTTGGATAGAGTAAGGGAGAGAAGGAGGGTTATAGCCCCTGTCAGTTTATTTTGTACCATTCCTGTCCAATTGAGGAGATTTCTCTTCACTTCCTGCCCCATAGCCAAACAGGAAGTGAGAGAAAAACTATGCAAATTAAGGGAATCCAATACCTCCCCCCCACAACTAATGTGTGTTCCCCCCCTAAAAAAATTGTGTGGGGGGGGGGGGGGTCATATAAAAACAGGGTGTGGCCTTGACAGGAAGGGGTGGGTCATTTTTCTATTAGTATGTGCAGAAGTTTAGTCAGGCCTAGGGCAGCACAAAACCTAAATATACTACTGCACATTAGGGCTTATTTAGACAGGATCCGATTTACAGCATGTTTTTAGATGGGGAGGAAACCCACACAGGCACAAGGAGAACATGCAAACTCCAGGCAGATGGTGTCACGGGCGGGATTCGAACCAGCGACCCTTTTTGCTGCTAGGTGAATGTGCTATCCACTAAACCACTGTGCTGAACGAACATGATTGCGGCTGAAAGCACGAGATCAGTGTTTCTTTTCTGATTTCAGGCTTTCCAGCCTGGAGGACAGATGTGGGGTCTTATTGACCCCACCTCTCTCCATAAAGAGGACCTGTCACGCACTATTTCTATTACAAGGGATGTTTACATTCCTTGTAATAGGAATAAAAGTGATCAAAAAACAAAAAAAGAGAAAAGAAGTGCAAAACTAAAAAAAATCAGAAAGAAATAAATAAAAACAAATAAATAAAACGCCCTTGTCCCTAGTAGCTTGCACTCAGAAGTGAATGTGCATGTAAGTCCCGCATACATATGTAAACGCTGTTCAAACCACACATGTGAGTTATTGATGCGTGCATTAGAGCAAGAGCAATAATTCTAGCACTAGACCTCCTCTGTAACTTTATACTGGTAACCTGTAAAAAAATGCAAGCGTCGCCTATGGAGATTTTTAAGTCCCGAAGTTTGGCGCTATTCCATGAGTGTGTGCAATATTAAAGCATGAAGGGCCAGATCCACAAAGCTGCTGCGCTTTGTGAGCCTAACCCATTTACTCTACGCCGCTGTAAGTTACAGCAGGGTATTACTTATCCTCAAAGAAATAGCGCTGTTACTTACGGCGGCGTAGAGTAAATGGGCCGGCGTTCGTGGGTGTAATTTAAATGGGTTGTTGGTGGGCGTGTTTTTGTAAAGTTATCGATGACCCATTGCAAACGGCGTATTTTTTGAACTGCGCCGCCCATGGACATATCCCAGTGCGCATGTGTGAAACACGTCGCAAATAGTCAATGAAAATGATGTGAACGTAACTTACGCCCAGGCCCATTCTGGATCGGCATACGCAAACGACGTAAACGACGTCCAATGCGACGCTGCCCCGACATCCATACTTAACATTGGCTGCGCCTCCATATAGCAGGGGTAGCTTTACGCCGGAGATACGCTTTCGCAAACGACGTAAAGGGAATGCGCCGGCTGCTCATACGTTCGTGGATTTGCGTATCTAGCTCATTTGCATATTTTACACTGGAAATAGATGGAAGCGCCCCTAGCGTCCAGCGTAAATATGCACCTAAGAGATGACGGTGTAATTCCGGCGTATCTTGTTTTGTGGATACAAAACAAAGCTACGCCGACGGGAAATTGGAATTATGAATGAATGAATGAAAACTTGTATAGCGCGGCACATGCGAACTGAATCGCCTCTGGGCGCTTGTTGTTCCTGTCTCCTTTGATATCAAAAGAGAAAAGTCTTGACCTTTTTCCTAAATGCTAGGTGGTTCTCCTCCAACCGAATGCTGGTTGGTAAAGCGTTCCATAGTCTGGGACCTTGGACCGCGAATCTTCTTTCTCCTTTGGACTTGAAGTTGGCTTTCGGAACCTGGAGTAGGTTCTGATTCGTGGATCGCAAAACGCGATTGGAATTATGCGCTTTTATTATTTCGCATAAATAAAGGGGGGCATTCCCATGGACACATCTATGCGTAAGACAGAGAGCTTTAAAAGTAATTCTGTAGATACGCCAGTGAAATTCTTTGTGGATCTGGCCCGACATGTTGGGTATCTCTTTACTCGGTGTAACATCGTCTTTCACATTATCCTAAAAAATTGGGCTAACTTTACTGTTTTGTTATCTTTTGGAAAAAAAAAGGCGTCTGAAAAATTATTGCGCCAATACCATTGGAAATAAAAAAAAAATATGACAGCCACTTTATTCCCTAGGGTGTCTGCTAAAAAATAATATATAATTTTTACATGAAGGAGAGAAGTACCAGAATAGGCGCGGTATGAAAGTGGTTAAAGTGAAACAATAAAAGTGAAATATTCCATTACATTTCATAGGGGGGAGGGGGGTATAGTATGCCTGTGAAGTAGTGCATGTTTGCCATGCTTAGAACTGTCCCTGTTTGCTGGGTTTGGTGGACACTCTGTCTTATGTTCAGGCCTCTAGGACACTGATAGGGTTACTTTTGTTCTATCCAAGAAAAAATATTCTTCTACAGTGGAAATCCCCATCAGCTCCTATCCTAAACTCATGGAAAAAATGTATCAATGTCAACTTACCACTGTATAAGGCCAGCTACCTAATGTGAGCCCAGAGAGAGGGGGTGCCCAAGAAGGACAGCAATCTGGCAGTCATCTTCCCTCAGTTGCAGCATACTGCCAGTTTTTCGACAGTGATGAGGAGGGAGGGGATGATGTGGTCACTGACTCTACATGGGTGCCTGATAGGAGAGAGGAGGAGGAGGAGGAGGAGAGGGAGGCACAGGCACATCTCCAAAGAGGCAGGATGCCCTCCAGGGGACAGCTTAAGGGCAGCACACCAACTGCATTACATCGCAGAGCTACGCCTGTGCAGGACGCTGCTGTGTCTCAGCGTTACTGCAAAAGTTCCTTGGTGTGGGCCTTTTTTGAGACATGTGCATCAGATCGCACCATTGCTATTTGCAACATATGTCTCAAGCGTATCTCGCGTGGCCAAAACATCAACCACTTGGGCACCACATGCTTGACCAGACATATGTCGACCTGCCATGCAGTTCGTTGGCAAGCATAATGCAAATAGAGGGTGCAATCAGCGCAAAAATATGTATGATCAACGTGATTAATATAGCATAAAAAATATAAATAAGTAAATAAATAAATAAAGTGAAAATATGTATCACTACAAATTAATCCATATAAAAGATGCAGAAACCAAACAGTTAATGTATCTAGGGAATGCTAGCTAAGCACAAAAAGGACCTTCACACAAATCCCAAGTAGTACAAAATATATATATATAGTGCAGCGCAAACCATGTAAAATATAGAATATAATAAGAATATAATAAGAAAATTGGTAAAGTCCAAACAATTCGTGACAAAAGGAGAAAAACTTCTGTAGAACATTCAGTGAGATGCATGATTGAATGAAGATCTTCACCACGTGAGAGAAAGCTAGGGTAGCAGGTATTGAAACTTATCCCTCCACCAGTGTAGATGGCTACTCTCACCTTAGGTTAAGACCACTGGGTTAGCAGATGGTCATTAGAGCATTAGGAAAACAGGATGTGAAGTAGGTCTCCTATTGATGGTCTCAGCATGGATACCGGAGCAAGGGGACATGGAAGAAAAAACAACCATCTAAGAGCTTCCGCTTGATCACTGCTTTAATCAAATAGGCATTTGACAGGCTACTCACATTTCTTCAGATGTAAACAGGCATGTACATATATGTAACACAGCTCACGGAGTTCACCAGGAATGACACCGAGCGACGTGTAGGCTCCAAAAACCCCTGGACGCGTTGCGTGAAAACACTTCCTCAGCAGGGTGGAGTGGAGGGTCCACTCCACCCTGCTGAGGAAGTGTTTTCACGCAACGCGTCCAGGGGTTTTTGGAGCCTACACGTCGCTCGGTGTCATTCCTGGTGACTCTGCTGGCAGCTGGAAATGACGCAGGGCAAGGTACAGTAGTGTTGGAGGTTGTTCCGCCACCACGCCTCCAAAACACTACTACTGGTTGTGACACACCTCTCTCCTCCACCCCCTCCTCTTCTTCCTCTGTGGCCTCTTCCTGTGCTGATGTGTCCTCAGAACCAGCCGTGCTCCATAGGCGTACGAGGGGCTACGCAGGAATACAGGCAAAGAGATGCCATGCGGTGCTAGAGCTGGCGTGCTTGGGAAACAGTAGCCACACTGGGGCCGAGGTTCTGTCAGCTCTTCGGGGGCAGGCTCAGAGGTGGTTGACGTCACGCCAGCTTAAGCCAGGAATGGTGGTTAGCGAACAATGGAACCAACCTCCTCTCTGCCCTGCGACAGGGACAACTGACCCATGTGCCCTGTTTTGCTCATGTTCTTTTTTTTTTTTTTTTACATCAGACTAGACCAGGGTGCAAACTGTCATACAGCTCATAGACCCTTCCGCCCTTCGCTTCCCCCTGTAGTCGTCGAATCACTTGTGGCTTCTCATCTCCTTCTTAATATTTCTGTGTATATATACTTTTTTTTTTAAATTTGAAAATAGTGGATATTCCTCCCAATTCCCCCCCCCTCCCTCCATCTCATCATTCCACAATCTCACCCCCCCCCCCCCCAGGTGGTCCCCTCGCTCTCTATTCTTTTATATCACTCTTAAGTTTTCTGCGAAACTCCAGTTTTTTTTAAATTACTTTCATGTACCCCATTTGTCTCTTATATCCCCCTTGTCTTCCTCCCCTCCAAATCTCAACTCCTCCCTCCTATGGGTTTCCTCAACCGCGTCGATCCACTCCCAAACCTGAGGGCTTTCCTTTTCCCTCCATTTCTTGGGTATTAAACTTTTTGTGGCATTGAGGAGGTGTGGTGTCAGAGTTTTTTTATATTCTTTTATAGGATCGACCCCCCCATGGAAGAGGACGACTCAAGGGTCTTCTGCGATCTTTTTTTTTGTTATTTCCTTGATTAGAGTTAGAATTTTTTTCCAGTAACTTTTAATCTTAGGGCAGTTCCACCACAGGTGGGCCATTGTCCCCCTAGTTGAACAACCTCTCCAGCAATCAGCCGACTGCCCCTCTCTGTATTTGCTGATTATATCTGGGGTGGCGTACCAATCGGTCATGAGTTTAAAATTCATCTTGGCCGTTCTTACATCTATTGCTGACGAATGGGTTAAATTGATAATTCTTTCTACAGTCCTTTTTCTCCTAGTGCTTTCAAGTTCTCTTTCCCATTTTTTGATGTACCTGGGTGTCCCCAGCTCCTCCGCCCTCATCAGGAATTTATATATTTTGAAATATTCCCTTTTGAGTTTTCGGCTAAACATAGATGTTCCAGTGGAGTGAACTCCTTCTGTTCCCTTAATGAGCCCGGAAGACTCCTGATGAAGGAGGATAGCTGCAGGTATCTCCATTCATTACACCCTGTGAGTTCTATCTTAGATTTAATCTCTTGAAGTGACATAATTTTTCCCTTTTGAGTGATGTCTTTTACCTGAATTCTATTTTTAATCCAATTCCCACCCTCCCCTTTAAGTCCTGGTGCAAAAAATTTGTTGTCTTTTAAATCTATTAATGATGAATTATATTCTAATCCTAGCTGTTTGTGTATTCTGTCCCATATCCTTAGTGCTATCCGTGTGATTTCATGTGTAGTTGTATGCACCCTTCTAAAATGTGGAGGGTTCCAAATTATTCTACCTAATTGTGTCCTTGCAAGTGTACATTCAATGTTAACCCATCTTTTATCGTGATTTTCTTTGGCCCATTCTATTATGCGGGAGATTACCGAGGCATTATAATACTTTCTTATATCTGGGACTGCTAGTCCTCCCTGTTTTTTTTCCTGTTTTAATACCTGGCGAGAGATCCTGTGTTTTTTTTGTTCCATATGTAATTTAATAGCAAGGAGTTGAGTGTTTTAAAGTAGGATTGTGGTACGGCAACTGGGACCATCTGAAACCTATACAGGATTTTTGGCATTAATATAATTTTTACTATATTTATCCTTCCAAACCAGGAGATCGGCCGGTTCTTAATTTTTTTAATTTCACCTTTTATTTCATCTAATAGAGGGATATAATTTTTTTTTTCTCAAAAAAAGGATGTTTATTGAATAGTATAACAACAATACATGGTTACAAATATTACGTCTGTCCTATTTCACTTCCTCTTTTGTACATCCATGCATAAGCGTACAACAATAAAGTAACAAGAAAAACAAACCACACAAAACATCTGGTCTGCTGCACTCTCCTCCCGCTAAAATCATCCAATTTTGCATTAGAGCAATGTACGAGCATCAACAAGCTCCCACACCCCGGCCTCTCCCCATTGTATACAAGGGTGCAATCCACTGCCCCCCCCCCTTTCGCAAAGTGCCTCCGATCCAATCTTAAATCCTCGCCTCTGGCCTTTTATATTAGCAGCCTGTCCAGCACAAGCTCAAGTGGAGCTAAACCTGGGGAATTCAACCAAGGGGCCCACAGCTTTTCAAACCTGCCCCACCGTTTCCTGTGTTGGTAGATGTATTTCTCTGCCAGGAGAGTGGACCCCATCTGGGCTATCCACTCCCCCAACCTTGGGGGCTCCGCATCCTTCCAGTGCCTAAGGATGAGTTTGCGGGCCTGAAAAAGGGCCCTGCCAACAGCTTTTTTAAAGTTATCCTCCAGTGGGAGGTCGTCTATAATACCCAGGATACATACTTTAGGGGTTTGTGGTATTTGAATCATGAATACATCACTCAGTGTTTTGAGGACCCCCGTCCAGTATAGATGTAGCTTGGGACATCGCCACATCAAGTGGATGAGGTCTCCATGGTCCCTAGCACATCTAGGACAGTTGTCATCCCCAGCCAACCCCATCCTTTGCAATCTGGCCGGGGTAAAATGTACTCGCAGATCAATGTATAGTTGTGACAAACGTGTGCTACATTGAGCGATGCCCCCTGTATAGCTAGCAACGCTTCTTCCCACTGTTCCTCCTCAAAAACACCCACATCTCTTTCCCAGGAGTCCACCACCCTTGATGGAAGGACCGGCAAGAATGCTGTAAGGAGCATGGCATAAGAGCTTGAAATGAAGTCCCTAAAGCTATTTATCCCAGTAAGAAAGTGGAAGATCGGGGCAGGGGACAATATCCAAGGGTTGTTCCCAGCTTGGGCCCTGACGGCGTGCCTCAACTGCAAGTAGGAACAATGCATTGTCTGGGGAAGAGCAAACTTCTCTCGGAGCTCCGCGAAAGAAAGCAGACGGCCCCCAGAGAAGATATGCACCAAGTGTGTAACCCCATACCTCCTCCAATGCTCACCACAGGTCAGAGACATAAGTTCCCGTGATCGCTCCGAGTCCCGCGCCGCCATTCACACTATGGGAAACAGGCAGTGAAGCCGTACGGCTTCACTGCCCGTTTCCTACTGTGCCTGCGCGAGTCTCACGCTGGCTTGTGAATGGGCGCGCTGCTCTCTGAGAACACACACAGTTCCCAGAAAGCAGCGCGCCCCATTCACAAGGAGAAGGACAAGAAGAAATCGGACCGCGGTGCAGGTGAGGCAGATTACGGACTTCCGCATAGCAACAGCTATTTCGGGTGAGTATTTTTTTTTTTTTTTAAACAACATGGCAAAATGTTGTTTTCCTGGGTGGAGCTCCGCTTTAACCCTGGGGGGCTTGCCAAGCCAGAGGAACGTCCGGAATAGGGAGTTAATAATTCTGAAAATCCTGAGGGGGACAACCATGGGGGTGTTGTGCAAAATATACAACAACTGAGGCATAAACACCATTTTCGTGAGGTTTACTCTACCGACCAGGGACATTTTTATATTTTGACCATATTTAAATTTTGTCTCTAATCCTGCCCACTAAGGGAGTGAGATTTAGGGTGACATAATCAAGCGGTTGTGGGGTAACTCAAACACCCAGATATTTGAATTTAGTCGCCACTGGGATGTTTAATAGCGTGCGATCCTGAGGACCCGACGCATCCAGAAGCATAATTGCAGACTTAGTCCAGTTTATCAATAGACCCGAAAAGAACCCGAAAGTCTGAACTACCGACATCGCCTCCCGGAGAGAGCCCGACGTGTCTCCCAGTAGTAGCATGGTGTCGTCCGCGTAGAGCATAATTTTTTCATGTATCAACCCGTACTGGAATCCCACAATTAGGGGGTTAGAGCGCACCAGAGCAGCCAACGGTTCTATGGCAACCGCGAACAGCAAGGGTGAGAGGGGGCATCCCTGCCGAGTCCCCCTATATAGCGGGAAGGGAGAAGACACTCTGCCCTCCTCCCTAATAACCGCCAAGGGGGAGTCATACAGGAGCCGCACCCAAGATTGGAACACCGGCCCGAACCCAAATCTGGATAATGTTGCCCACAGGTACTGCCATTCAATGCTGTCGAATGCTTTGTGGGCATCTAGAGACAGCAATGCTCTATCCCCCCGTTATCCGCCGTTGATTGCATATTAACAAACAATCTCCTAAGGTTGATGGCTGTAGATCGCTCCGGTATAAACCCTGATTGATCTGTGTGTATTATCGCCGCGATCACCTTATTCAGCCTCATTGCTAATACCTTCGCTAGTATTTTAATATCACTTTGTAGAAGTGAAATTGGCCTATAGGAACCAGGGTCCAATGGATCCTTTCCTGGTTTGAGTAGGAGAACTATGCTTGCTTGTCTCATGAAGTCCGGCAGTGGCCGTGCCTCCCTGGCTGCTTTCAAAGTGTGAAGCAGCCTCAGGAGTACAACGCTCCCATACTTGTATACTTCGATCGGTATGCCATCATCCCCTGGGGCCTTAGGCCTCGTACACACGATCGGACATATCCGATGAAAACGGTCCGCGGACCATTTCCATCGGATATGTCCGATCGGGAGTTTGATCCGATGGCGTGTACACACCATCGGATCAAATTCCCCGCCGCCGGACGGCGCGGTGACGTGGCGGTGACGTTGACGCCGCCACGTCACCGCCACGTCACCGCACCAGGAAGTTAAACACTTCCGCGCATGCGCCGAATCCATTCGGCGGCGGCGTGGTGGCGGTGGGGGACGACATGTCTGCTGGTAAGTGTACTAACCAGCAGACATGTCGGGCGGACAGATTCCCACCGGATAGATTTCAAAGCATGCTTTGAAATCTGTCGGGTGGAGAAATCTGTCCGCTAGCCCATACACACGAGCGGAGATGTCTGCTGAAACGGTCCATCGGACCGTTTTCAGCGGACATATCCCCTCGTGTGTACGAGGCCTTAGAATTGGGAAAAGAGTTGGCAGCCTCCGTCATCTCCTCAATGGTGATGGGAGCCTCTAGGGACTCCGCCTGGGACTCCGTCAAACACGGTAGCTCTATCCCTTGCAGAAAATCCCGAGTCTCCTCTCCTGTATGCGTTTGCTTTGATTCATATAGGTCAGCATAAAATCTGACCAGCTCCCTCATCACCAGGTCGGGGGTGTTTACCAGTCTACCTCCCTCTGTCCTGAGAGCTCCGATGGTTGGGGATGTCTGTTGTGATTGGACTATTTTGCCGGTCTGCTCCCCCTCCTCATAGAACGCCATTTTTAAAAAAAAATGTTTTCTGTCAGCCCTGGAGGTGTCCAGTATATTCAGTGCGTCCTGAGCTGCTATCCACGCCTCCCGAGAACCCTCCCTTGAATCCGCTATGTACTCTGCCTCTAAGCGTTTTACCATCAGTGCTACCTGTTCCCTCTGTTCGTTCGTGTTGTGTTTTATGGCGTTCACCTCTGCAATAAAAACTCCCCTCAAGAAGGCCTTAAAAGCATCCCATGCCGTGTCTGTTCCAGGATGATCTGCATGTCTCTGCCAGTAGGCCACTATGTCCCTCTCAATTTTCTCATGAGAAGGAAAGAGGTTGAGCCAAAATGCATTAAGCTTCCACGGTGCTCTGGGAGTAGTGAGTAGTGAGAGGCCTGACCCTCAGAGAGAGTAAAACGGGGGAATGATCCGAGACGCACCGGGGAAGGTATTGTATATCCTCAACATATTGTGTAGCCGAGGCTGAGCACAAGCACAAGTCTATCCTAGACAAAGACATATGCGTCTTGGAGAAGCAGGAAAATTGCCTCTCTAGGGGATTTTTCAGTCTCCAGGGATCTACCCAACCCACCTCTTCCATAAACTTAGCCATGGCTGACCGTGTCGTCCCCAGGGGTCCCCCCCGGGGGGGGGGGGTGTCCAAGTATGGATTCATAATCCCGTTAAAATCCCCCACTACCACTAATGGGGTTTCAGGATGTGATAGCTGATAGGCAAGGAGTGTCCGCAATATCTGAGGACTGAACGGGGGAGGAACATATACTGCAGCCAGAATGAAACACATATCTTCCCTCCTGATCAATTATACATTGAAAATTTAGGGATTTATGTATCAATACACTCACACCCCTCGAGTATGAGGTGTGAGTGGAGTGATAAGTCCAACCTGCCCACGCAAATCCCAGCCATGACCTAGTGTCCAGAGTCAAATGAGTCTGCTGCAGAACGCAAATAGCTGGAAAGTGCTTCCTAAGGGAGGAGGAAACCATAGTCCGCTTAAGCGGATCTCCCAAACCCCTAACATTCCATAGATTACAGCAATTCCAGTCATCATTCTTCCCTTAAAGCAGCATCATAGGACATATTACACCTCCACCCGCCAGTAACAGTATTATGTCTCCCTATCCTGCTCAACGGCATCATATTATTGTCAAGGAAGAGCAAGTAAACCTCCGGGGGCTCAAAAGTAAAAAACAAAACAGGTAAAAGAGGAAAAAAAGGGTGACACTTGGGTCGGCATCCTCCAACATTCAGAGGTGGGCCATTGCAAAATGGTAGTCCAGGTCTCACCGCCCAACACAGTTCTGTGGCGGGGAGCGTGGGCCCGGAGCAGCAGCTCCTCTGGGAGTGAGTAATAAAGATTGGCATCCAGAAAAAAGGGGAACAGAGTCAGCAGCACCATAGAAAAATAAGAACACATCAACTTTGCAACCCTAAGCCGCTGGGCAAAACCCAAGCCCTTAACATGCCACAGACGCAACAAGCAGTCCGTGGCTCCAGCAGTGCGCCTCAAGGGGCACACCTCACTCAATCCAAATCGCATGTGGAACAGGCGTGTCTTCCAGGCCGCCGCGGCGCCATTTTGTAAGTCCGGGAGCTCATCTCCTTTGAGCTGTTTACGGGTCATCATACCGAAATTCGAGTGCTGATGTGCTGCTGGGTGGTGTCCGCTACCGAAAACGAGCGATATTTCTGCCGGGAGAAGGATCGCTGCAGTGTGCTGTTAGGGAGCTCTGTGAGACACGTCCGCTCACATGCCGCTCATGGCCACGCCCCCAGAGGGATATAATTTAATCTATATATTTTTTTTGAAGATTTTGCTCATTTTATTCCCAAGTACTTTATCTCTTTCTGCCAGGTGAAGTTGTACACTTTTTTGATGGATCGTTCTTCAACTTCATTAATGTTTACTTTTAGAATTTCTGTCTTGGACACATTCATCTTAAAATTGGAGATCTCTCCATATTGTTTAATGTTGGCTATTAAATGAGGCAACGTGGATCTTGGGTTCCTCACAAAAAATAGAACATCGTCCGCAAACGCGGATAATTTATGCTCTTCTTCTCCTGCTCTTACCCCCTTGATAATGTGATCGTTGCGTATCATTGCCAACAGAGGCTCTAGCGATAACACAAAAAGGAGGGGGGACAGGGGGCATCCCTGCCTGGTCCCATTTCTCATTTCGAAAGATGTCGATAGGGATCCATTGATTTTCACTCTTGCTCGGGGGTGGTGGTACAGAGTTTTAATCCTCTCCCTCATCCTTGGGCCTATCCCAACATTTTCTAATATTTGCATCATGAGCCCCCAGTCTACCCTGTCAAACGCTTTTTCAGCATCTACTGACAGGAGAAGACTGGGTGCTCCATTTTCTTTGATTTGCCCGAGGATTAGGAGTGCCCTCACACCGTTGTCCTTCCCCTCCCTCCCTGGTATGAATCCTACCTGGTCGGGATGGACCAGGCCCGTCATTGTCTCCTTCATACGCTCTGCCAGGATCTTAGCATAAATCTTTATGTCCACGTTCAGTAGTGAGATTGGCCTAAATCCCGAGCACAGCGTATTGTCTTTCCCCTCCTTTTCTATGACCGTGATGTTTGCTGTCGAGGCCTCCCTGCTTAATTCGTAGTCGGACCCTAATCCGTTGAAATACTGACATAGTCTTGGAATCAAAATGGTTCCGAACCTTTGCAGGTACCTAATCGTGAAGCCGTCGGGCCCAGGGCTTTTCCCTTTGGCAGAGTTTTTTTTTAAATTCTCCTTATTTCCTCCTCGGTAATAGACCTGTCTAAATTTTCAGCTACGTCGTTGTCTATTCTAGGGAGGTTAGCTTTCCTTAAAACTTCCCCTATATTTGCCTCTTTTTCTCCAGGGTTCCAGTTCTTTTGTTTCACATTGTATAGGCCCTCGTAGTATCTTCTAAACTCTTCTGCTATGTCCTTTGTGTTGTATACCAGGTCCCCGTTCTTTTTTCAAATTTTTTCTATATAGTTCCTGCCTTTCTTTTTCTGTACCATTCTAGCAAGGGATTTACTGGGTTTGTCCCCCCATATGTATCTTTCTCTTTCAATGCTATTTAATTCTTTCTTAATTTCTTGTTTTGTGAGTACTCTATACTCATCTCTTTTAAGTATTAATTTATGCCATATTTCTATTTTTTGGCCTCTTTTTTTATGTTCCTGTTCCAATTTTAAGATTTTGTTCGCTGTTTCCTTTAATATCCTTGTTTTTTCTTTATTTTTCCTGGCTCCCTCCCTAATAAATATTCCCCTAATGTAGGCTTTGTGGGCTTCCCAAAGTGTGGCCCTGGAGATCCCCTCCGTGTCATTCTCGAGAAAGTACATTTCTAGTTCCTCCTGTACTCTTTTTACTATTTCTTTGTCCCCCAGTAGGCTCTCGTCTAATCTCCACTCTGGTGGGTTTGTTTTCCGGTCGGATAGATTCAGTTTCATGGTTATAGGTGCGTGGTCAGATAACGTCGTAGCTTCTATACCTGTTTCCACTACCCTCTCTAGGAGTCTGTGATCTATAAGGATATAGTCCATCCTCGAGTACGTCCCGTGCACATGGGAGTAAAATGTGTAATCCCTAATTTTGGGGTGTTGGATTCGCCATACGTCGACCAACTGGCCGTAGTACATTCTTTGTTTCAGTGTTTTCAACTGGCTTTCCTTTGTCCCCTGTGCACGGGACGTACTATCCATACTCCATACATAAATTGAAGTCCCCCATTAGTATCACATGTCCCGCCTCAAATTTTTTTAGTTTTACCAAGATTTTTTTTACATAGCCTACGGAGTCAGTATTGGGGGCGTAAATATTGGCTAGCGTATATTCTATTCCTCCCAGTTTTCCTTTCAGAAATATAAACCTTCCTTCGGGGTCTGTCAATCTGTCTTCCAACTCAAAACACGTCCCCCTTGCTATCCCAATTGCAACTCCTCTAGCCCGCTTAGTTATTGTATCCCCGTAGTACCAAATCGGGTAGCTACGGGAATATAATCTTGTGTTGGATTCCAATGTCAAGTGGGTCTCCTGCAGGAAGGCTATGTCCGCTTTGTAGTAATGTAGTTCCCTGAGAATTTTATGTCTCTTGACAGGGGAGTTTAAACCCTTAACATTGTATGACAAGAATTTAATCTCTGTCATCTAAATGTATTGTTGTTCTTTTGCTTACTTTGTTGTTTCCTTTCTGCCACACTTGGGGACACACCTAGGGGATGATAAACTGGACAATGTGGAATCCACGAGATGGCCCCCTCCCATTCCCCCCCCCACTCCCCCCACCCTTCCTTCCCCCTTCTCCCCTCTTGGCCTAATGCAGGCCTGGGAGCCGCCATAGGTAGCCTCCACTCCTTCACCATCGGCTCCTCTCCATGAGGTGGTGCTCTAGGATTGCCCCATGGCTGCCCTTCCGCCCCTCTCCCCCCTCCTCCCCCCCGCCCTCTCCCCTCTCTCCATATTCTAAGCAGCTTTAATTTGTTGCTAGGCCACCTAGTCCGGCAGATCGGGAGCAATTATGTCCAATTTCTGGCAGAACCTCTCTAGATCTTCTGGGTATACTAGACGTGCGGTTACTCCCTCTTTAAAACCTATGAGACACGCGGGAAACCCCCACTGATACTTTATATTCTTCATCCGCAACAAGTCCAGTAGAGGTTTCAGATGTCTTCTCCTTGCTAATGTTTCTCCTGATAAGTCAGAGAAGATTTGGATCTCGTTTTCTTTGTATCTGATTGGGGGTACCCCATTCAATCTTCTCCAAATTTCTGCCTTGTCTACATAGTTTCGAAAACGCACTATGATATCTCTAGGTCCCTTTCCCTCGGGTTGTTTGGGATTTCCCACTCTGTGGACCCGCTCGATTTTGAGAGGCTTTGCTTCTGCCGGTTTATCCAACAGAGGGTTGAATATTATATTCATGATGGCTCTTAGATCCTCTCCCTTCTCTTCCACTATTGCACGTATTCTCAAGTTCTGGCGCCTATTACGGTTTTCTTGATCTTCTAACCGATATGCTAGGATTCTTTGGTTAACTGTCATCGCTTGGACTTGTGTTTTTAATTTGTTCAATTCTTGGTCTTGTTCTTCTATTCTTTTTTCCGTCTCTTCTACTCTTTCTAATAATCCCCCCAGGTCTGTTCTTATTTTGTTGATTTCTGTTTTTATCAAATTTTCCATCCTCAGCAACATCTCATTCATCTCTGCTTTTGATGGGGGTTGTGTGTCCTGTCCTGATTCCTCTAGTCTGCTGTGGTCATATTCGCTTTCCAGGGTTGTCTCTCCTTTTGAGCGATTCGCATTTACCTCCCCTGTTTTTTTTTTTTGTCCATTTTCTTTACTACCCCGGGGCTTTTGGGGTTTCCCTCTTGTGTCATGTACTTGTGTATTGAGCTGGTCCCGGCATTATTTTTCGGTGTTTTTGAGGCGGCGCCTCTCGTCGACCTGCTCATTTTAGTTTTGTTTGTTACTCTAATTCTCTTCCCCAGTTTGCCACTAGGAGCATACACTAAACCACCCTATTCCACCCTGTTCCAGCTCTTTCCAACCTCCGCTGGTATTTGTTATCTTTGTTCCCTCTTCTCTCCTCCTCCAACTACTGGGCCATATTGGACCCCCGTATTTCCAAATGCAGAGAATTAGGCTGATATGGTCGAGTCATGCAGGACTTGATGGTATATGATTATGTCCCTCCCTACTTATTTTGTACTTTGTTAATTATTTGCGGTCAAATACAAAAATCAGAGAATCAGAGAGTCAGGTCACGGAACCCACATTTCTTCTCTTATCTACTGGTCCACAGTCCCTTTTGATACCTCATGGTTTCCTGCTTTACCCCTTTCTACCACTCCGCTGAGAATCCGTCCCTTGGATTTCCGTCCGATCAACTACCGGGCTGCGTGTTTCCCGGATGCCTCCTGACGTAGCATTCGATCTCCTGTCGGGTCCCGACGTATCCCCTTTCCACTTACTGCTCAGAGGTAGCTGCATTTAGTGCACACCTACCAAGGTTTCGTCCGGGACTTTTTCGCTGCATCTTCCGCATCTAGCAATTCCGAGGGATCGTGTGTGACGGATCCCCTGATCTCGTGGTTCGCGGGCAGGCAGGGATGATCTTCTTGTCGCTCCTCGCTCTGCTCCAGCCTCTCACAGCCTCTCACGCTGTGCTTCGCCGAGCCGTCGGATCCTCGTTGCGGCAGAGACCGCTGGCAGCCATAGAGCAATCAGGCACCTCCCTCCTCCTCACGCACGTCACATCCTCATGACCTGAAGGATGTTTGCTCATGTTCTGAATTTGGTGGTGCAGCGTTTCTTGGGCAGGTACCCGGGCTTACAGGATGTCCTGAAGCAGGCCAGGAAAGTCTGTGTGCATTTCAGAAGGTCATATAATGCCACTGTTCGGCTGACAGACCTCCAAAGGGAATACAACCTGCCCAAGAAACACTTAATATGTGACATGCCCACCAGATGGAACTCTACATTGGCCATGCTGCAGTGGCTGCACATGCAGAGGGCCATCAATGAGTACCTGTGCCAATATGGCAGCAGAACTGGGTCGGGGAGCTTGTTTTTTTTTCCCATGCCAGTGGGCCTTGACCAGGGATGCATGTACTGTCCTGTCACCATTTGAGGAGGCCACGAGGATGGTGAGCAGTGACAGTGCATGTATTAGTGAGACTGTTCCTCTTATTCACATGTTGGAACACACGCTATGTGGAATAATGGACACGGCCATTGAGACAGAACAGAGGGAGGAAGGGGAGGACTTCCTTACCTCTCAAGGCCCCCTTTATCCAGACAGTGGTACTGTTTGCCCACCCAGCACACAGGAAGAGGACGAGGAGGAGGATTGAATCAGCAGCATGGAGGTGGAGCTTTTGACTAAGCATCAGTCTTCAAGGGATCAATTACAGTACCAAGGAACCCATGGTAAAAACGTGGCTGGGATGAGGTGGCTGGGGATCCTGTCGTCCTCGAAGACCCAGAGGACTCTGCCCCGAATGCCTCAGCAAACCTACGCCGCATGGCATCCCTGATCCTGCAAAGCCTGCATAAGGATCTTCGTATTCGTGCTATCAAGGAGAGGGATCATAACTGGCTGGCAACTCTCCTTGATCCACGTTACAAGAGTAAGGTTCCAGAGCTTATCTTGCCGTTGCAGAGGGAGCAGAAGCTGGGGGATTACCAAATCCTGGTCCTGGACAATGTGTTGCTGAGGCTTTAGTGAGTCACAGAAAGAGCGGTGGAGAAGGTGGCCATCTGACCGATGCGTTCAAACAATTTTTTAGTCTGCAGCCCCAAGGTCTGACCGGTTCCAGCAACCATCGCCAGCATCTGGTTTACATGGTGCAGAAATACCTAGGGGCAGAGGCGGCTCTCTAATTAGGCAGGTTAGGCGGTTGCCTAAGGACTCGCGCTTCCAGGGGCCTCGCAAAAATGTGCCTAAGTTGTGTTTGGAAATGTCCCCCAGTCGTTGTCCCTTTACCATCTTTAATGCGGGGGAAAAGCCTGCGGTGTCCGCAACTACTTTTCCCAGGCGCGGGCGAGTGGGCGGACTGACCACTTGAGAACTTCTCGAGGTCCCCAGGTCAGTGGATGGCTGTATGTATTTCCTTCCCCGGCTCCTCCCCCTTCTGCTGCACTCTGCCAATCGCGTGCATGCAGCGGCTGAGCAGCTCCGCCTCCCTGGGATGGATGGCCTGTAATGGAGGACTTGCCTGAGGCGCCGCGTCATCGAGGAGCCAGTCTGCCTGCAACAGCCTTAAGGTACTGCAGTCTGCATGACACTGACAGCATCCTGGCCGTGATGTCCAGACCGAGGTAACCCCCTGAAAATTAAGTCTGCCAGCCGTCCGTGACCTCACAGCCCTAAGTGACGTGATTTATGCCATCTGGCATATGATGTCACCTACTGACCTCCTGCGATAATCATAATCCTCCTCCTCATCATCCCCTTGTTCCCGGCATTTCACTACCCTATATCGTCCTGTCATCATACTTCCTACCAACTTAAACCCTGTCATCATTTCTATCCTCACCATACTCCCCCTGTGCCTGGCATCCTACTACCCCACCCTGTGTCATCTTCAACCTCCCCTGCACCCCACTGCCAGCTCTCTACCACCCCACCCCCGTCACCCCCCTGCATCCTATTGCCAGCTTCTTACCATGTCATCCCCACTGCTAACTTCCTACAACCCCACCCTATCATCTTCATCCCCCCTGCACCCCACTGCTAGCTTCTTACCACTCCACCCCCATCACCCCCCTGCATCCCACTGCCAGTTTCCTTCCACCCCACCCCCATCACCCCCCCTGCATCCCAGTGCCAGCTTCCTACCACCCCACACCCATCATCTTCATCCCCTCTGCACCCCACTGCCAGCTTCCTACCACCCCACCCCATGTCATCTCCCCTGCACCACAGTGCCAGCTTCCTACCACCACCATCATCTTCATCCCCCTGCACCCCAATGCCAGCTTCCTACCACCCCACCCGTGTCATCTTCATCCTACTTGTACCCCTCTGCCAGCTTCCTATCACCCCACCCCCTGTCATCATCACCCCCCCATGTCATCATTCCACCTGTAATCCACTGCCAGTTTCCTACCACCCCACCCCCTGCAATCTTTATCCCCCCTTTACCCTACTGCTAGCTCCCTACCACCCCACCCACTATCATCATCATCGTCCCCATACCCAACTTCTGACATCCTACCATCCTGCCCCCCATCATCCCCCTGTACCCCACCTCTAGCATCCAACCATCCTATCCCCATTATCATCCCCCCTGTACCCCACTGCCAGCTTCCTACCCACCCACTGTCATCATTATGCCAATTTTCTGACTGCCTACCACCCCACCCATTTTCATCAACATCACCATCATCCCTCTGTACCCCACCTCTGGCATCCAACCACCCCACCCCCTTGCAAATTACTCCAATCAGATATGGGTCATGTAAGTATATAAAGAAAAATAAATAAATACAAATAAAAATACATTTAATGAGATATATTGTACTTACAAGAAAGGGCAGTGCACCAGTGCACGGTAAAGCAGCATCAATAGTAACAGTGGATGCAATGACTGCGGGTGACGTCTCGACCTTCCCATCCGTACGTTCATCAGAGGATATGGGCTGATGAAGTCCCGCCCATAGGGACGTAACGTACGGATGGGAAGGTATTTGCATCCACTGCTATTGACGCTGCTTTACCGTGCACTGGTGCACTGCCTTTTCTTGTAAGCGCAATATATCGAATTAAATGTATTTTTATTTGCGGAGAGCACTATGGTTTGATCTTTATATACTTACATGACCCATATCTGATTGGAGTAATTTGAAAGCTTGCCTGGTTGTTGTTGTCATATTCTGACCCTGGAAAACTGGATTACAAGCTTGAACCATCTTTGTCTTTAACCATATGGGAAGGTGTTTTGTGACCCTCTATTATATAAGGTTCTACATCGTGAGGTGAGCAGCCATTCTTATCACTGGTGGAGGTCCCTCACTATTTCACGTCACCACCTGCATGTTACAGTTATAAATCACTATCGAAGACCACATGGATGGTTTTTAGATTTATGGACTTGAATAGCGCTGCACTGTCTTTTATACAAATATTGTGCAGTAACCTCTGGCAACAAATCAGTGAGCAGTAATGATTAGTGTTGCTCACGAATATTCGCATTGCGAATATTCGTTACGAATATTGCATATTCGAGTATTCGCGAATAAATCGAATATCGCGGTGAATATTCGCTATTGCGAATATTCGTATTTTTTCAAATTTATTTTTAAAACAAGATCACATCCTAGTGATCTCCATCGACGTCTAAAAGCATTGCTGGTATGATTAGAGACCCTGGGCCGAGTAGCTGAGGCGATCCTTTTTCGTATTACGAAAATTCGATAATACTTTCTCTGCCCTTCTGTGTTTTGTGTATAAAAAACTTTAGTTTAGTCATATAAGTTTGTGCAAGTAGAGTTAGTGTTTAGTGCATATTAGTTTAGTAATCCAGGAAATGATCTCCGTTTTCGTGTGTTGACGAGAATTTCGCAATCAATTTCGCATTCGCATTAGCGAAATTTTGCAAAAAATTTTTTTGATAAAATATCACGAATATTCGATATTAACGAATATTTCGCGAATATTCTTTTATATATTCGTGAAATATCGTGAAATCGAATATGGCGTATTCCGCTCATCACTAGTAATGATGTGCACTGACCTCTAACAACCAATCAGTGAGCTTGGAGCAGTGAGTGTGAACCAGACTTTTATGTGCACATTATTAAAGTTTTTTTTTTTTTTTAAATAAGTCTATGTGCATGTTTGTTTTTTGGGATGTTGGGGTGGAGAGCGAAATTGCTAGGGGTCTATCGCTTGAATTATTTTTCCCATTATGGGAGTTAGTAGGGCCTCATGTCTAAGATTTGCCTAAGGCCTCATAAAGCCTAGAGCCGCCTCTGCCTAGGGGCAAGATCCGACTTGGACACCTTCCACACCGAAAATCCTCTGGCTTACTGGGTCTTTTTTTTTTTTTAACAAAATGTATTGAGATTTTATAAACATTACAAAAAACAAAAATACATATATACATTGACATACATACAATCTACATAAATGGTCTCGGTGTATTCCCTTATTAAGTTAATCTGGGATTAATATAAAATAAATATTACTAAATCCTGTACTCATCTTCTGCCTAGTATACCCCCAGCCTATATTTCCCCTGGTATACATCAGAAGGACCTCAGGGATAGACAAGGAGAGGCTCCAGGAGCGAAGGGGAGGGGAACAGGGAGGAGGAGAGGGGAGGATGGTTGTCAGTGGCGGCTGGTGCTCCATTTTTTTGAGGGGGGGCAAACAAAACCCAAACCACCCCCCCAACGTCACTCTCAGACAATGCGACCTGCAGAGGGATAGATTGGATAGGACAGAGATAGATAGAGAGATAAATAGATAGATATACAGATAGATAGATAATCAGATAGATAGTTAGACAACAAGATAAACAGACAGACAATAAGATAGATAGATAGATAGATAGATAGATAGATAGATAGATAGATAGATAGATAGATAGATAGATAATCAGATAGATATATAGATAGATAATAAGATAGATATATATATAGATAGATAATAAGATAGATAGATAGATATATAGATAATAAGATAGATAGATAGATAGATAGATAGATAGATAGATAGATAGATAGATAGATAGATAGATAGATAGATAGATAGATAGATAATAAGGCAGATAGATAGATAGATAGATAGATAGATAGATAGATAGATAGATAGATAGATAGATAAATAGATAGACAAGACAAATAGATAGATAGATAGATAGATAGATAGATAGATAGATAGATAGATAGATAGATAGATAGATAGATAGATAGATAAGACAGATAATAAGATAGATAGATAATTAGATAGATAGATAGATAATTTGATAGATAGATAGATAATTTGATAGATAGATAGATAATAAGATAGACAGATAGATAATAAGACAGATAATAAGATAGATAGATAGACACATGTATAATCAGATAGATAGATAGATAGATAATAAGATAGATAGATAGATAATAAGACAGATACTAAGATAGATAGATAGACACATGTATAATCAGATAGATAGATAGATAGATAGATAGATAGATAGATAGATAGATAGATAGATAGATAGATAGATAATCAGATGGATAGCGCGGCACATGCAAACTAAATCGCCTCTGGGCGATAGATAGATAGATAGATAGATAGATAGATAGATAGATAATAGATAATCAGATAGATAGACAATCAGATGGATAGATGGATAGATAGATAATAAGACAGATAGATAGATAGATAGATAGATAGATAGATAGATAGATAGATAGATAGATAGATAGATAGATAGATAGATAGATAGATAGATAGATAATCCAATAGATAATCAGATAGACAGATAGTTTTTTTTTTTTTTAAATAAGTCTATGTGCATGTTTGTTTTTTGGGATGTTGGGGTGGAGAGCGAAATTGCTAGGGGTCTATCGCATTATTTTCCCATTATGGGAGTTAGTAGGGCCTCATGTCTAAGATTTGCCTAAGGCCTCATAAAGCCTAGAGCCGCCTCTGCCTAGGGGCAAGATCCGACTTGGACACCTTCCACACCGAAAATCCTCTGGCTTACTGGGTCTTTTTTTTTTTTAACAAAATATATTGAGATTTTATAAACATTACAAAAAACAAAAATACATATATACATTGACATACATACAATCTACATAAATGGTCTTGGTGTATTCCCTTATTAAGTTAATCTGGGATTAATATAAAATAAATATTACTAAATCCTGTACTCATCTTCTGCCTAGTATACCCCCAGCCTATATTTCCCCTGGTATACATCAGAAGGACCTCAGGGATAGACAAGGAGAGGCTCCAGGAGCGAAGGGGAGGGCAACAGGGAGGAGGAGAGGGGAGGATGGTCGTCAGTGGTGGCTGGTGCTCCATTTTTTTGAGGGGGGGCAAACAAAACCCAAACCACCCCCCCCAACGTCACTCTCAGACAATGCGACCTGCAGAGGGATAGATTGGATAGGACAGAGATAGATAGAGAGATAAATAGATAGATATACAGATAGATAGATAATCAGATAGATAGTTAGACAACTAGATAAACAGACAGACAATAAGATAGATAGATAGATAGATAGATAGATAGATAGATAGATAGATAGATAGATAGATAGATAGATAGATAGATAGATAGATAGATAATCCGATAGATAGATAGATAATCCGATAGATATATAGATAGATAATAAGATAGATAGATAGATAGATAGATAGATAGATAGATAGATAGATAGATAATAAGACAGATAGATAGATAGATAATAAGACAGACAGATAGATAGATAGATAATCAGATAGATAATAAGACAGATAATAAGATAAATAGATAGATAATCAGATAGATAGATAGATAGATAATCCGATAGATAATCAGATAGACAGATAGATAATAAGATAGATAGAAAATAAGACAGATAATTAGATAGATAGATAGATAGATAGATAGATAGATAATCAGATAGATAGATAATCAGATAGATAGATAGATAATCCAATAGATAATCAGATAGACAGATAGGGCCAGATTCAGGTACATCTGCGCATTATTGGACCGGCAAAGCGCACCGCCTTTACGTTAGACTGATGCAATGCAGCGGCGCAATCACCCTATTCTCGTCGCTTTTACGCAGAAAATAGCGCCTGCGCAACGTTATTTATGAGGCGCAAGGCGGCGTAATCCAAATTGGGAAGGACGTGGGCGTGTTACATTGAAATGAGCCGTGACCCCATGCAAATGAAGGGCCGGCCGGCTCGCGCATGCGCGCTTGAAGCAGACCATGTCAGCACCTCTGTGCGCAGGCTAACAACTCTGGAACAGCGCAATCAGTGAAATTGGAAGTGGACTAGGGCAAAATCATGACCTACGCAGACAGCATAAATAGACAGACACAAACGCCCTTCCTTTGCAAAAGTACATCCCTTTGTATCCCTCCCTATAGAGCAAGGTGCTTTTGTTCTGTTGTTGCGTTGTGGTTTGTCTTTGTGATATTTGTGGACTGTGTGATCTTGTGTTTGTTAGAAGATATTTGTAAGTGATTTTTGGTGACTGCTTGCGAGACTTTTTGGTTGTTAGTTTTTTGTTCGTTTGTTTTCTTGCTTGATTTTTCCTGCTTGTTTTCTTGCTTGATTTTTCCTGCTTGTTTTTGTGACTGATTTTTGCTGACTGTTTGGGAGTGAGTTTTTGTCTGAGTATGACGGAGAGAAAGAGGAAGCTAAATTTTACTTTGGGGGAGAAACGAATTCTTGCCCGGGCCATTTCCGATTATGGGCGTTACCTCCACGGCCCGGACAGTGCCAACACCACCCCGGCCAGGAGGAGAGAGATTTTGGACAGGATTACTGACCAGGTGAATGCATCGGGGGGGGGGGGGGGGGGGGGAGACCCGGACAGGGTCGGGGATTGAAAATCAATTACCTCCGGCGTCTTGTCAAAAAGAAGCTGACCAAAATGCTAGCCCATGCCAGGGGCACAGGAGGGGGCCCACCATGCCCTGTTAGGCTGACAGCGGAGGAGCGTGCGGTGGCCCAGACCTTTCAATGGCAAGAAGTGGAGGGCCTGCCCGGCTATGACTCAAGTCATGAAGGCGTGATGCCAGGTAAGGTTTTTTGGCCCTATCAGGTGTGTAGCATGTGTGGGGGTGAAAGGGAATATGTGGCAAGTGTGTGGATCCTCCAACCTGTGAATGTTTTGTGTCATCCACAGATGAGCAGGAGGGTGCTGGGCCATCTGGGCTGACCGCACCATCCCAGCCTGATGAGGACCCCCCGACAAGGCCGGAGTCCTCGGAGGAGGTTAAAGAGGAGGTGGTTGAAGAGGAGGAGGTTGAGGAGGAGGAGTTTGAGGAGGTGGAGGAGTCCATGTCAGGCACTGGACTTTTGTTTTTGGAAGACTCTTCCCCTCTGGCTGGCAGCAGCCAGCCCTCCATAAGGGGTAGCCCCCCCCACTCCTCCCCCAACAGGGCTCCTCTCCCAAGGGCTTCCCCTTCTCCCCGGCCACAAGCCTCAGCTGGAGGCAGGAAGGCGACCCAGAAGACCAGGGGGCTGGCCGATCTCCTGCCCGCCACTCTGAGAAAGGACCAGTTCCTTCAGACCCGCCATCTGTGAGAGGTCAGCCAGACCTTGGGGCGGATGGAGGAGAGCCTGTTCTCCATAAAGGATACGCTTGGGGGCCACTCCCGGGCTCTTACAAACTGAATAAACGACCTGCAGACTACAACAGCAAGCGTTGGGCAGGATGTGAGGGCCCTCACCCAGGCTATCCAGGCCAATACGGCATCATTAAGTGCTGGCCTAGACAGAATTGCCGTGGCCTTGGAGGGCAGGCCGCCAGGTGGGCAGAGACCAGGGGCTGCTCCTCCTTCCCCGGTTTACCCCCTCCCCCATGAGTCTCCCCTGAGGAGCCGGGGCCGTGGCCGTGGGCGCCCCAGGCGTGGCTCACGTCAACGGCATTAATTTGTTTTCCCCCTTTTTTTGGCCTGTTTTTTTTTGCCCTTTTTTTTTGGTGCTGGAAATTTTTTGCTTTTGCTGGGCATTTTTTTGGGGGTTGTGAATGCTGTTTGAATGTGGGGGTGACATTCCTGCCGGAAAAGGGGTGTCACCCTCAGATAGATAGATAGATAATAAGACATATAGATAGATAGATAGATAGATAGATAGATAGATAGATAGATAGATAGATAGATAGACAGGCAGACAGACAGACAGACAGACAGATAGATAGATAGATAGATAGATAGATAGATAGATAGATAGATAGATAGATAATAAGACAGATAGATAGATAATCCGATAGATAATAAGATAGATAGATAAGAAGACAGATAATACGATAGATAGATAGATAATAAGATAGATAGATAGATAGATAGATAGATAGATTGATAGATAGATAGATAGATAGATAGATAGATAGATAATAAGATAGATAGATAGATAGATAATAGATAGATAGATAGATAGATAGATAGATAGATAGATAGATAGATAGATAGATAGATAGATAGATAAGACAGATAGATAAGACAGATAGATAGATAGATAGATAGATAGATAGATAGATAGATAGATAGATAATAAGACAGATAGATAGATAGATAATAAGACAGATAGATAGATAATAAGATAGATAGATAGATAGATAGATAGATAATAAGACAGATAGATAGATAGATAATAAGACAGACAGATAGATAGATAATAAGATAGATAGATAGATAGATAGATAGATAATAAGACAGACAGATAGATAGATAATAAGATAGATAGATAGATAGATAGATAGATAGATAGATAGATAGATAGATAGATAGATAGATAGATAAATAGATAGATAATAAGACAGATAGATAGATAGATAAGATAGATAATAAGACAGATATATAGATAGATAGATAATAACACAGATAGATAGATAGATAGATAGATAGATAGATAGATAGATAGATAGATAGATAGATAGATAGATAGATAGATAGATAATAAGACAGACAGATAGATAGATAGATAGATAATCAGATAGCTAGATAGATAATCCGATAGATAATAAGATAGATGGATAAGAAGACAGATAATAAGATAGATAGATAGATAGATAGATAGATAGATAGATAGATAGATAGATAGATAGATAGATAGATAGACAGATAATAAGATAGACAGATAGATAGACACATGTATAATTAGATAGATAGATAGATAGATAGATAGATAGATAGATAGATAGATAGATAGATAGATAGATAGATAGATAGATAGATAAACAGATAGATAGATAGATAGATAATCAGATGGACAGATGGATAGATAGATAGATAATAAGACAGATAGATAGATAGATAGATAGATAATCAGATAGATAGATAATCAGATAGAGAGATAGATATATAGATAGATAGATAGATAGATAGATAGATAGATAGATAGATAGATAGATAGATAGATAGATAGATAGATAATCCGATAGATAATCAGATAGACAGATAGATAATAAGACAGATAATAAGATAGATAGATAGACACATTTATAATCAGACATATAGAAAGATAGATAGATAGATAGATAGATAGATAGATAATACAGATAGATAATACAGATAGATAATACAGATAGATAGATAGATAGATAGATAGATAGATAGATAGATAGATAGATAATACAGATAGATAGATAGATAGATAGATAGATAGATAGATAGATAGATAGATAGATAGATAGATAGATCGATAGATAATAAGACAGATATATAGATAATAAGACAGATAGATAGATAATAAGATAGATAGATAGATAGATAGATAGATAGATAGATAGATAGATAGATAGGGCCAGATTCAGGTAGATGAGAGTATCTTTCCTCTGGAGTAACGCTTCTCATTTACGTTACTCTGAAGACCCTTTCAGCGCAATTCCTGTAATTCACATAGCAGTTGCGCGTAAACTTGCGCCAGAGTAACGATAATGCGCTGGCGTAACCCGACGCAAGTGGAAGTGGGTGTGATCATATGTAAATGATGGGCGGAGCCCGGCGCAGAGGCTTACGTTCAGCGCATCATCCACGGAGCATGCGCAGTGAGTGCGGCTCCACTCGCCCCCTTGTGCGCATGCTCACAACTTCCGTCGGCACCACTTCCTGGGAAACGTCAGCGCAATGCGTTCCGCTGGGCGCTTAAAAGCGCTGGCGGAAACGCCATTCCGGCGCAAAAGTAGTTCCGTTTCCCCCCACCCCAGGGAAGATACTTTTGCTCTGTAATGGCTGCTCCCGCTACCCCCAGAGAGAGGAGGAACCTCAACTTTAATACCCAGGAGGTCTCTGTCATTATCTCGGCTATGGAGACGGAGAATGAATTTCTCCATGGGAAAAAAAGCCGGAAGACCAGCCGGGAGAGGAAGCAGGGCATCCTGGAGTCGATTGCTGCCAGGGTCAATGTCCTGGGCTACTCCACCCGGACTGCTGGGGACATACAAAAGAAAATAAATGACCTGCGGCGCAAGGTGAGGGACAAGGTGGCCTCCATCAGGAGGTATGAGAGGGGCACAGGTGGTGGTCCCCCATGTCCTGTCACCCTGACCGCAGAGGAGGAGGTGGTTGCTCGGTGCCTGGAGAGGGAGCAGGTGGAGGGGGTCGCAGGCTATGACTCCGTGGAGGAAGGCACAAGGACAGGTAAGTGTTTTTTAATCCCCTATTTGATGTTTTGCATTTGGGGGGGGGGGGGTACATGTGCCAAGTGTGTGGGACCACCAACATGTGTCTGCTTTGTGTCATCCACAGATGACGGAGCTGGGCCATCATCTGTCAGCCTGCATTCCACCCCATCCCCCCCACGCCATCATGTGCCCGAGCCACTGGGTGGTGAAGAGGTTGTGGAGGAGGAGAGTGGCCACACCACACCTGCCGAGGTGGTTGTGGAAGATCCTGCTGTGGCAGAGCAGGACTTTTCTTTGGTTTTGTCTGTCTCCTCCCCTTCTCCTGGCCCGTCTGTCGTCCCCTCCCCCATCCTTGGAAGCCCCTCAAGGGCGACTCCTTCCACCCGAGGACATCCATCTTCTGGCCCCAGGAAGGCGACCCAGAAGACCAGGGGGGTGTCTGATGGTGTCCAGGACCAGTTGGCGAGGATCACGCCAGACAGACAGAACAAATGGGGGCCATAGCGGTGCACTTGCAGAAAGTGTCTGACAGCCTGGGCTCCGTTGCCAACCTCAGCAACGCAGTGCAGGATGTCAGCTCTAATTGCGCTGCAGTGGTCACCACTTTGGGGGAGGTGCAGGGGGATATCCAGCACCTCACTGCAGCCGTCCAGGCCAACAGTGCTGCCATCCGGGAGCAGGGGAGGCTGAGTCGGCGGGCCAGCATTACCAGGTGACCCGTCAGCTCCGGATGCAGGCCCAGACGAACAATTACCTTGGACGGATAGCCAGGGCCTTGGAGGGCACGCAGGCCACACCTGCCAGGAGTGGCCCACCTGGGGATCAGCCACCTCCAGATGCCCCCCCACCCCACCCACTCCATCCAGGCAGCTGCGGAGCCAGAGAGGGGCCCCCAGAAGAAGCCCCCGGCATCCCCGATGAGGCCTTTTTTTTTTCTTGTTTAATATTATTGTTTTTCACATACTCAGGTCATGAGTTTATTTTTTATTTTTCTCAGGGTATGAGATTATTTTTCTTTTATTGATCAGGATATGATCTTTCTAATTTATTTTTGTACTGCACACGGTCAGGAGTGCAGGGGACAGTGTGAATGGTGTGTGAATGTGAGAGGGTGGCACTCCTGAAAGTAAGGGGTGTCACCCTCGGCCGTGGTGGTGAAGTTAACCCCACGGCTGAATGAATGACGTGTGAAAGGTGTGTGAATGGACAGTGACATCATTGGGGCCTTGACGCAGCGTTACTGCTCCCAACTCCTACATGCTGGACTTGGGCTAATCCAATGTGATGTGCATGTGGTGTGTGTGATCTAGGGACATCAGTGGTGTACACGCGTGCATTGTCTGTGTAATTAATGTTTTGGTTTAGTGTCCAAAGATGCCTACGGCGAGGACCCTCCTGACTGCTCTTCCATCAGCAGACTGGGTGTCCTCTGGCAGGGGGGGACTGTGTGGGTCGGGGGTCAGGTCATCACGTATGTCAATATGCAGGCCTTTTTTCATAGCAAAGTTATGTAGTATGCAACATGCACCGATGATCTGACACACAAAGGTAGGGGAATACAATAGGGCCCCCCCAGACTTATCCAGGCATCGGAAACGGGACTTCAGGAGCCCAAATGTTTGCTCCACCACTGCACGGGTTTTGATGTGTGCTTCATTGTATTTTCTCTC